>JAHNEJ010001771.1:0-246609 GCA_022559845.1 Amorphophallus konjac | reverse complement strand
CCATGGCGCATTTATTGCATTGGGGGTGATGAAATTTTTTTTGGACTCTTTAGCCCCGTTAAGAAAGAAAGGGCATAAGAGGGAAAAAGGGAGAATAGAAGAGAGGGAGATGGGAGAATGAGGGGGGGTCCCTTGGTTTGCATTTAAGGAGGAAATTGGGGGGGGGGGTTCCCCGGTTTGAAAGTAAATGGGGGAACCCCTGATTTGTTTCTCCCCCAGTTTGAAAGTAAATGGGGGAGCCCCTAGTTTGCTTCTTGGGCGGAGAAGGGAAACCAGGGTCCACCTGATTACCACCCTGGGTGTTAACCAGGGGGGTCCCCTCGGTTTGCACCTTGGGTGGGGCCCCCCGATAACATTGAACGTGGAACTAGGGGGGTCTCCCCGGTTTGATTGTTGATATTTTTTTTTGGTTCAACAAAGAACGATGGAGAGAGGACACTTCCGGCCCTCTTCTGTGTCGGCGAGAGACTGCCCTCTCTGATGTTGACGAGAGCCGCGAGACTGGGGGGCAGAGAGAGAGAGTAGGGAGAGTGTGATAGAGGGGGTTGAGAGCGAGAGAGGGCAACAACGGCCCTCTCCGGTGTTGGAGAGAGAGAGAGAGAGAGAGAGAGAGAGGAGGTCGTGGGAAGAGAAAGAGAGAGCTTACCGTCAACCACCTAGACCTGCAAGGGGGAGTGGCATAGGAGAGCTTGAGAGTAGCATCGGGATAGGCGTAGGAGAGCTTGAAGACCTCCTCCATGTCCGCGAGGGAGACCCGGATGCTGATGTTGTCAAGGCCGGCCTCCACGGATGTGGAGGGGGTCTTGGCCATGATCTTGCAGAGGAGGCGGGTCTTCGGGGGGAGGTCGAGGCGATTGTCTTAGGAAAGGATAGAGGCCCACCTGTAGCACCCCGGCGACGACAAGCGGGTGGCGGAGCGGGATCTGGACGGGGAGTGGGAGACCCGATGGCGGCCGACGTTGTCGTGGGGCCGCTTCCGATGAGACATCGACGGCGGGGTCTCGTCGGTTGTCGGCACCGGAGCTGAAAAGGGGATAAGGGAAGGAGCAGATCGAGAGATTCTCGCATGCCAGAAACGGGGAGAGAGAGAGATGGCTAGAGTTAAGGGTAAGTTAGTCATTTCCCTCTTAACCCACCTTGAGTTACCGATTGTGAGGGATTGTTGACAGTAGAGGTACGGTGTGGCCCTTCTAAAGATTTTAGGGGCATTGGGGTAAATACCATAAAGGTAGGCGTATAGGGGTTATTTTAAAAGATTTCAGGGGTATGGGTGTATTTTTCCCTATCTTTTTTCTTATAAATATATATGTATACAAGTACCATACATGCATATACAAGTGTATTTAGCAAACAATCTGTTGTGGTGGGAAACAGCAGTCTGAGAACTTGATCATTATGACACACGGCGATATTGTTGTGGTAGAGCTTTGCTTGTTTTCCTTGTGTTCTTTATCGAGTGAATTTGGAAGCATGGTTTGCCGACTCGGGCCGACTTGGGCGTGCCGTACCGTATTTGAAAAACCCGATACGCTGCGGATCACCCCCAGGATCGGCCGAGTCGATCCGAGTCACATTGAGAGAGAGAGAGGGAGAGGGAGAGAGAGAGGGGGGGAGGGAGGAGATGATGCACGTCGAGTCGGGTCGAGTTGGTTGTGACTCGGGCGTATCGGATCAGGGAAGATCCGATCAGATACGGATCACCGAGTCGGCGAACCTTGTTTGGAAGTGGCATGTTTTGTTCTCATTAGCATTATCCTGTTGCTCTGTATTGTTCTTATTTGTCATTCAACCTCTGTGCGTTGTCTTTCCTTTTCAGTATAACTAAAGCAAACAAAACTTTTAGATCTCAGAGAAAGCAGATCTATCTTTTGTTTTTTTAATATTCTCATTTGCCCTCATGAACTAGTAGCATCTGAATGCAGAATTTACCACTGCCTTAAATTTGGCAAAATGCATCCTAGATGTAATTGCACTTTCTTCCTCCCAGGTTGAGGGTCTCGTCCTTGATCATGGTTCTCGACATCCTGATATGAAAAGAAGGGCAGAGAACTGTTATATCTTGACATGCAATGTTTCTTTGGAGTATGAAAAAAGGTAAGCCAATTGTTGTTTGTCCACTTTATGCAAAGGGATTTCTCGTAGAGATATCTGGCTCCAGCAAATTACTGGTTTCCTCGGGTTCAATGTTTTGTTCTATAGTCAATTTCTTTCAATTCTTGTTTGCCCTGAATCTCCGTCCATTCTGCAGACTCAAAGTCTGTAATGTATTTCTGCGCCATTGTTGATGAATTTTGTTTTTTTTGGGGAACATGTTTTTAGAGGCTTGGTTGTGTGGATAGGTGGTGGGAGTGGAACTAGCTGTAACAGATTATACTGAACAAGGGTTTGTGGCTACTGCTGAATGTGTTACTTTCAAGGGATGTTTATATGGCAGTTTCAGGGAATTTTATGATAACTACAAATTTCCAGTGAAAAGAACCAAGGAGTTTTTATAAATGTGTCAATTATGTCCTTTGATGGATCCTTCCCCACAGGTCCCAACCCCCCAGAAAAAGGGAAAATGCTGGAAAGGTTTTGTGTCCCTTCTCCTTCTCCTCACTTACTCGCTTGTAGGATATGTCAAGAGGGGGGGCGGGAGGGGGTGGCACTTTGGGTCCTATTTCTGGAGGTATACTGGAGTGTAGGCTAGTTTCATTCTTCATAGAAGAAGAGATTAATTTTCTTCTTGGTGATTTGAATGAACTGTTAATTCAGATGACCCAGAAACCCGGGCTTCTGAATCTAAAGTTGTTTGTCTAGAGCAGCTTTCTATCCACCTTCATTCCTCAGCAAGCACGAACCTTTTAGAAGATGACTGTTTATAGTACTTAATATTCAATTTGAGCCCCATGATGAGATGTGACCACATTGATTCCTTCATTTTTCTTCTTGTTGACTTGGCCATCGTTCTTGGCTAGCTCAATGCCTGATGTGTATCCCTTTGTTCAGGCATAGTTGCATCTGATGCAACGTACTCTGGTGTAAGGGAGTTCATGAGTCATGCTGGTCATGGTTTGTTTTTGGTGATTTAACAGGAGAGAACTGGGCAGATGTATGTTAAAGTTGAAAAGGCAGATTGAATTATTTTTTTGGAAGGTGCCAAGGCAAAATTGAATGTTATTTTTCTGTGGTTGGTTACTACATATGCATTTTAATGAAGTTTTTAACTTTTGACTGATTTAGTTAGTTTGTAGCATAATGCAAGTAAAGGGATGGAAAATGCAGGTTTAGACTTTTGGCTGAAAATTTGTGAATTGTAAACACAATAGCCTGTTCCATGTATGCAAGTTGTCAATATGGTAGAAGATTATTCATCACCACTTGAAGAAGTTACATAAACACCACCCTCCCCCCTCTCTCTCTCTGCCCCTCCCTATATATATAGATACACACACACACACACACACACACACACACACACACACACACGTGTGTGTATTATATATATATATATATATATCTGCTGCCCCTCTTTGGATCACTGGCAGCCGACTGTACCTTTTGTCTAAAAGAAAAAAATCAAAGTGCCTAGGCACCTTGGATTTTCCAGATGGACGATCCCAGGTGCATCGGCGCTCGCACATGTGCCCACTTTGGCGACCGAAGGGTGCCCAACACCTTTAAACCCATACTCCTTTATGCAAAATTTTTAAAACTTTTTACTCCGGACAGTGGATACGCGTAGGGGTGGCAACTAGCCAAGCCGAGCTGAGCTTTGACACGCTTGAGCTTGGCTTGCCCAAAAAGACTCGAGCTTGAGCCTGAGCCTGAGCCTGTTTTGGGCCCATTTCCAAGGCTCGAGGCTGGCTTGGCCAAAAAAATAGACGGCTTGAGCTCGGCTCGTGGTCGGCTAGAAAGATAAGCCATTTCTTTTTGAAACGAGTTAACCCGTTAAATAAGAAAACAGAGTTCAAACCAGCAAGCTCAGCACTCCAGGTTGAGTTAGGAAAAGTGAGTTGAATGAGATGGGGGGTCGGTCTCTTTTATATCGCTATGGGGGTCATTTTTTATTTTGTCTGATGTGGGACTAAAAGTGTCCATGTGATGCCCAGGTGGGTGTGGGGAGAATAAAAAGATATTGCCAAGCTTATAAACAATTCTGTTAGGGAGCTTTTCAAAATATTTTTGCGTTGGTGAGTGTTTAACTCACAGAAATAAATAAATAAATAAATAAATAGATAGATAAGTAAATACTTCTCCTTTGAAGAAGAAAATGCACATTCGTGGTTATTTAGGTAGTGGGTGTATTATTATTTCCGCGAATTTAGGTTTCTCAGACGATTAGGGTTCAGATACAGGACATTTCCCCATCGACCATAGTCGATGTTTATTTACATCGGCGTAAAGTCCGAATACCCTTGATTAACTGTTAAAGAAAATATTTTTCGGCCTCCACATAATTAGCTGTGATATTGGGGGTTTTATCTAACAGATTTAATCAAGGAGATCACCCATTAGAGATACACATTTGCAGGGTAAAATTAAATATTTCATTGTTTGGATTCATCCTTACAAAATACATGAAATCTCGATTACATAGTCGGGTCATTTGATTTACATGTGGCCTAAATTCCACCATCAGAGTAGGCTGTTGAATGAGTCTCGTAGAGATCAAACCTTTTTTTTGGATATATTTACAATTTTGGACCCATCACGAGTATCTATGCAATTTCTTACTTTTGGTGGTATTTCTGTAGTTTTCCCCCTTTCAGGGTATTTCTGCAATTGTCCTATCGTTGGGGGTATTTATACAATTTGTCCAGACCAAGGATATTTTGGTAACATTTGGACTGAACAGAGGTTTTTGTATAATCTTGGCTTGAGGCGCAAGTCCCTCATTGGGAGAGACCCGTTGACCAAAGACTCTCGGGAGATTACTTCCCCTTCTCAAGTTCTCACGGGTTGGGGTCCCAACTTTGTGCGTCCATCAACGCAATGCCGGGGATCGGCCTGCCCGGTTAGGTCGCGGGGGTCAAGAGGGAAGTGTCCTCTTGCGGGGGGTTTCCGGGGGGCGGAGCCCCCCCCCGGAAGGAATTTTTTCTCCGCCCCCCCGGAAGGAATTTTTTCATAATCTCTCTCCAAGAAGTGGCATGACCTGATGTTCATAGACAATCAAGGCTTATACAAATTTTCCGAACACATCCCAGGTGTCCACACAGTATAAGACTCGAAAAGGCCTTCCTATGAGGTTGAAATTCTGAGGGGAAATGCTCTCATTTCCCCAAAGAGATACACAGGTTGCATAGTTAACATAGTGACCGGTGATGCACATGAGTTTAGAGGGGTTTTCTCTTTATAGCATATCCTCACAGCACAACACAATCACCACACAAACACAACCCACGGAGATGGGCCTTCAAAGAAAACACAAGCACCTAGCACCGTTCGTGCGCTCTGTCTCTCTGTCTGCATTTTTGCTCCCTCCAAATGAGGGCCCCACTAGGTATTTATAGAGTCCCGAGGGAATCCCGGCGGTTACACCATCCATCCGGGGCAAAATAGGGGATTTAGGGCTTGATCCTGACTAAACCCCCAGGTTGAGGAGTTGTTCCCGGGCCAAAACTCCATAGAAAGGATGGACCCGGGCCAAACCCCATGTGGGGAGGGTGGAACCGGACCAAAACCCCATGTGGGGGGTGGACCGGGGGTAAAACCCCCATATGGGGTGGACCCGGGGCAAAAACCCCCATATGGGGTGGACCCGGTCTAAACCCCCAATATGGGGAAGGATCCGGTCCAAACCCCCCATATGGGGGTGGAGCCGGTCCAAACCCCTTATATTGGGGTAAAACCAGGCAATTACTATTATTATTTTACTGTTTTTTTTTGGTACTACATTTGGTTGATCTGCCATTTACTGCTGCTGCAGCCGCTTCTATGAGCTGCTGCCAATGTTGCTTCTGCAAGCTGCTACCACTTCTGCTCACTTGTTTTCAGCTGCTGCAAGGGTGTTGCCGCTGCTATGTTGCTGCTTCACTTGTTGCTGCTTCTGCCACTGAGCTGCTGCCCTTGTGTTGCTGCTGTTATTGAGCTGCTACTGCTGCCACTGAGCTGCTGCCATTGCTATTATGCTGCTGCTGCACCACTGCTAATTATATTAGCTGCTGTTGCTATTTTATTTGACGTGCTGTTGCAGCAATTGTTGTAGTGCTGCCATTGCAGCTGCTGTTCTCGTAGTTGCTGCTACCATTGGGCTGCTGCTGCTGCTATTGAGCTGCTGCTGCCACCCTTGAGCTGCTGCTGCTACCACTGAGCTGCTGTTCTTGTGTTGCTGCAGCTGCTATTGAATTGCTAATGCCACCTCTGTTAGCCTTCCTTTTTTGCTGACCCTTGATTTGCAGAGGGTATAATACTTATTTAGGGCTTAACTCTGCCTGTTTAACCCTTAATCAGGCCCCAAAACCCTTTAATTTAATGTTTAGGGTGGACCCAGGCCAGAAATAACCCCCTAGGGGGTTAGAACCGGGGCAAACCCCCCAAAGGAGGGGTGGACCCGGGGCAAACCCCCAAAGGGGGGTGGACCCGGGGTAAACCCCCCATTTGGGGGGTGGATCCGGGTCTAAAACCCCTATAAATATATATATGTATATATATATTCTTTTATTTATTATTGATCAATTTTTTGGCTTTAACAGTGAGCTCGAGCTTCACATGTCAAATTGTATGATCGGTGGACCACTGTAGGTATATGTAATCATAATGTATAATATTTTGTTTCGAGCTGGCCTGTGAGCCGAACGAGCTGAGCTTAGCATAGCCTGGGCTTTGGCTCGTTCAATGTATTGCTTGAGCTTGGCTCGTGGGAGCAATCAAACTGAGCCAATCTGATTAAGTTCTAGTCGAGTGGCTTGGCTCATTGCCAGCCCTAGATACGCTTTTCTATTTTTTATTTTGGTTTCAAAGCAAGCCGCCCGATCTTGATTGGGCGGTTGTGATACAGTCCGCCGCCAGCAGACCAAAGGCTGGCAGTGGACTGTATTGCTTCCCTATATGTATCATATGTATATTGCTGTGTGAACTCGTGCATGTGTTAAGAGAAGGTACGCGGTACAACGACAACACTGTGGAAGTGCTCTGTATGCTGGTGCTGTCTTCTTATAAGGAAACTATATATATAGCTGTGTGTACTCATGTGCATGTGTTACACATTATTGTAAGAGAAGGTATATGTTACAACAACTAACATTATGGAAGTGCATTGTATGCTGGTGCTATCTTCTTATAAGGAAACTTGGCTTAGCACTTTGTGGATGGATGTTCACCAAATTACTCAGATTGTAGCAAAGTTCCTGTGGAGTTTACTAGTTTTAGTTTACCACAATATCTCTAAGTTTGGAGCTTGAGCCAATAACTCATGCCAGCTTTTCAATGAAGCCTTATGCCATAGCTTGGCTGGGTACACCTTCAGATAAACAAGTTGACATAGAGCAAAAATATCTTGCTATTGCAAATTTCCGTTTCAAACAGCTGTGGAGAAACCCTAGGTGGTGGCTTTTACTTGCACAATATCATTGCCCCTTTCTTCTTCTTCTTTTTTTTCCCGCTTTGTAGTGGTATCATTTGGGGAGGGTCAACAAGGTTCGCCGAATCGGATCGGTATTGGCCGGATTTCCCGATCCAAACAGATTTTGGGTGGTTCGCTCCGATACCGAGCTGCCCTTTCCCGATCCTTCACCGGGAGCGGCCGGATCGGACGGTATCAGCTCAAATCGGGTGGTATCGGGTCGGATCACCCGATCCAAACTGGTACCGGCACCGTTCTGGTCCGATCTCAACACCGTTCAACACAAGAAGAAGAAGAAGAAGAAGAAGGGGGAGGAACAATAAAAAATAAAAATATCTGTGCACAATTGCTGTTGACGTTGCTGTCGGCACCATGTCTATGCTATAACCTCCTCCGCCACCGGCCACCACCTCCTCCACCACAGGCCATCACATCGTTCGCCACCTGCCGCCACCTCGTTTGCCATCGGCTACGAGCCAAAGTAGGTCCCCCCTCGTTCTGTCCGGGTTGCAAAATGAGAAGAGAAAAAGGGTGCATCGGCCACCAGCCAGCTCGTTCTGTTGGAGGGTGTTGGCAGCAAATTTTGCTTTGCAAAAATACCTCCGCTTTTATTTAGTTGAAGCAGAAATGGGCTAACTTGGAGATGGAAGACCCGTACGGGGTCGGAGGAACCCGTCCGGGGTCGCCCTCACCCGGACGGGTCCGCCCGGAGGTGGGCAAACCCGCACGGGGCAGCCCTTGGGCGGGCGGACCCGTCCGGGGTCGCCCGACCCCGGGAGGGACCCACCCGGGGTCCGCGACCCCGGGCAGGTCCTGCCCGGGGGGGTCGCGACCCCGGGCAGGTCCCCCCCGGGGGCCGCGACCCCGGGCAGGTTCCCCCCGGGAGCGCGCGACCCCGGGGAGGTCCCCCCGGGGGTCCGCGACCCCGGGCAGGTCCCCGGGGGGGTCGCGACCCCGGGGAGGTCCCCCCCGGAGAGCTGCGACCCCGGGCGGGTTCCCCCCGGGCGTCCGCGACCCCGGGACGGTCCAGGACCGTCCCGGGGACTCTCCACCCCGGGGAGGTTCCTCTCCCGCGCACGCAAATCAAAATATGACCTCCCCGGGGTCATTTTCATCCCGTTGGACCCGTACGGGGTCGAACACTCCCGGGGAGGTTCCCCACTTCTATAAATAGACCCCTGGAGGTCCAGAAGGGGGGAGGGAAGCTCTACTACACTCAACAACCTACGGAAGACACTCGGAGCGTTTTGTTCGTTTGTTCGTTTGTCTTGGCCCGCGAGGGGTAAGTCCCCGGGTTTTGTGTAGGTGCCCCTATGAGGGTATATTTATAATTTTGCCCCTCAGTGGGCCGTGTTGTTGTTTCTGGCAACACACAAAAAGAAGGAGATATAGACAACAACTACAAGCAGCAACCTACGGAAGACGCTTGGAGCTTTTTGTTCGTTTGTCTTGGCCCGCGTGGGGTAAGTCCCCGAGTCTTGTACTTATGCCCCTACGGGGTATATTTACGGTTATGCCCCCCAGTGGGCCATGTTTGTAATTATGCCCCTCAGCGGGCCACGTTTGTAAGTCTTTACGTCTCGGGACGACCAAGTCTTGTATTTCTGCCCTTATAATGGCGAAATTACAAAAATATCCTTCCCGGGATGGTAAAAGACCGAAGTCCTGTAATTTGCAGTTATACCCTGCAATCTTTTGTAATTGGGACTACGTCCCTATCTCCCGCTCCAAGGCGGACGTTTGTACAGTCGACAACTCGTCGACAACCCTTGTACTCACATGGAATTATAAAAGCATTCAGCATGTTTTATATGTAACCTCGGGTGGGAAAATTATAAGAAAACCCCCCGACTTTGAAAAATTGTGTATATACCCCTCCTTCGGCCAAATTGACAAATGTGTGCCTTCCATGAAGCCCCTTGTCATTCCTTCAGTCCGGAAGTGTTGTCAGCTCAGTCCAGCACTCGGGTATTATACCAAACCTAGGTCTAGGGTTTGGTAAAATTATCAAAATACCCCCGGGGTCTAGAAAACTTCCCTTGCTTTAAAAATGCCTATGGCTTCCGCATATTTGCGCCTCTATGCCTAAATCTTAGGGTTTTGCTCAGACCTAGCCCTAATCTAGTTGTTTCTATGTGTTGGTGGTAAATGAGTGGTCATGGAGAGTCTCTCGAGTGAGCTTGCCCTCCACTTCAGAACCTCTGTAGAAGTCTTTTGGGACCTCTTTGACAGTTAAACAAAGGTGTTCGGACGTTAGGCCGATGTAAATCAACACTGACTCCGGTCAGTGGGGAAAGGTCCAGCACTCGAACCCAAATCGTCTGATACTATGTGCACCCACGGAACCCTCTCTACGCAGAGGAGTGTTTCTTTTCAAAAAAGAACGAAAATCTACCTTTTATCTACGATAAGTGTCGACTTAGATTTTTTCCGTGTCCAACAGTCTGGCACGCCCGGTGGGACTTTTCCCGCCTTTCTTCTTTCTGTCAAAGAAAGTCTCTAAACCTTCTTCAAGGTTCCGATTGTCCCTCTTCCTCTTACAGGACGGGAAGAGGAGGGCACACGTCTCTCGGTTCATTTGAGAGTTCTTCGTGCATTCGCACGCCACTCCTTGTGTGCTACGCACCACCACCACCAACACAACAACAGCGATGGCAGCCGTCACCTACGGCCCCGAGATCATTGCCAACCATGCCAGGATCGGCTACCTGGCAACGCCACTTGTTTTTGGCGACTTCCCAGCGGTCGTCGGCTCGCCCTTCTTCTTGGGCGTGATACCGGTGGCTGAAGCCAGTTCAGCCATGCCTGCAACAACTGTCGGGGGCGTCAGGCCCTCGACCCCATCAATTGGCCGGGTCCGCCCGGTCAAGAAGACAGTCGCTGAGGGTGTCAGACCCTCTGCTTCATCAACTGGCCGGTTTCATTCGGCCAAGAAGACTTTTGAGGGCGTCAGGCCTTCTGCTTCAGCTGATCGGGTCCGCCCGATTAACAAGACAACTGTCGGAGGCGTCAGGCCTTCGGCTCCAGCAACTGGCCGGGTCAGTCCGGTCAACAAGACCATCACTGGGGGTGTCAGACCCTCAACCTCAATTGCTGGCCGGGTCAGTCCGGTCGACAAGACAACTATCGGGGGCGTCAGGCCCTCGGCCCCTTCAACTGGCCGGGTTCTCTCGGTCAACAAGAAGACTTCTGAGGGCGTCAGGCCTTCTGCTTCAGCTGATCGGGTCCACCCGGTCAATAAGACAACTGTCGGAGGCGTCAGGCCTTCGGCTCCAGCAACTGGCCGGGTCAGTCCGGTCAACAAGACCATCGTCGGGGGTGTCAGGCCCTCAACCTCAATTGCTGGTCGAGTCCGCTCGTCCAATAAACCAACTTCTGAGGGTGTCAGACCCTCAACCTCAATTGCTGGCCGGGTCTATCCGGTCAATTATCCAACTGTTAAGGGTATCAAGCCCTTCATCCCAACAACCAGCCGAGTTCCCTTGGCCGCCACGTCAACGGCCGAAGGTGTCAGGCCTTCTGCCCCAGCTGTTGGCCGAGTCTTTTCGGTCAATCAAATCACTACTGACGTCGCTCCTGCTCAACGGGGGCAACGCCGTCGCCGCAACGGCGCCAAACCCACTGCGGTCACCCTCAGAGGTGCGGCCCCTGCTCAACGGGGGCAACGCCGCCGTCAGGATGACGTCAGGCCTATGGCGGGTGTCACCACTGCCGCCCATGCCCAATGGGGGCAACGGTGTAGCCGCAAGGGTGCAAGGCCCGAGGCGGCTGTCTCGCGCTCCGGTAAGACTGTAATTGTCGGAGACATTCGCATTCGGCTCGATGGAGGCGAGCCGATCCTGCCCCGGGATCGTCATGTCCCAACTATTTCTACCTCCAACCGCTTCGAGCCCCTCCGCCAAGTCAGGGAGGACGGAGCGAAGAAGGAGAAGTCTGCCGTACCGGCGGCAACTCCAGGGCCTCTGCAACGGCCCAAGCCACGAGCTCCCCGTCCAAGGACAGGGGGCAACCAATTGAGGAGCGCCAGCTCCACTTGAAGAAGATCTGGGTCACCAAGAGGAGGCCCGAATCATAAGGCGCGCGAGGGCGGAGGAGCCCTTTCGCATGTCAGAGCTTCAGCGGATGCGGAGTCCGCCAAGCACTGAGGCCTCGACGTCTGCGAGATTTACATCTCAACCCCTACGGGGACAAAAACGCCGAGAAGCCGGCAAGAAAGTGCGACCAACCTCCCCGTGGGCTAGTTCTACACACACGGAGGAGGATCGCTCACCTCAAGCAGCCACATCCCGAGTGTCTGTCTTCGACAGACTTGGGAGGCCGCCCAAGCCGGAGCGACAACCGCCCAAGAAAAAGCGGGTGGTCCAGGTGACCGATGACACTGTCAAAGTGTTCACCTGTTACGCCACCTCCGGCGACAAACAGCCCGAGAACACCTCGGGAGAGCTTGACCAACCCATCCAATATTTGAGGAGGTCAAGACCGGTCTCTCGGATTCTAGCGCAGACGCAGCAGGCGCCGACCGCCGGTACATCTCAGCCTGTGCCGGCACGGCAAGAAGAGCGCCAGGAAGACGTCCACAGTGTTGATGGGGACAGTCGCTCCCGGCACGAAGAAGAGTTGGGGGAAGAGCCACGGGCCCCCACATTGGACGAACTTCGACGGGAAAACCAAGAGCTCAAGAACCTCTTACAGTCGCTTTTGCGCGAAAAGGAGGTTCCTTCCCCGCCTCAGGCGGCACCGGCTGGAGCGGATCAGCAGCCTTCTCCCATTCCAGCAACAGCCAATGCCTCTGTCACCGCTGCAAGACTCCCACTGGCGGTGGACTTTGAAGTCCCGCCGCATGAAGCCAATGCGCGGTCATCTGCTACTCCTGCCGCAGAAAGCCTTATGGCGCAGAAGCAGATGATTGAGCGCATCGTGGAAGCGAAGTTCGCTCAACATGGCGAGGGTGTGGCTACCGTTGATTTGTACAGCGTGCCATATCCCCTCCATCATCAATTCAAGAAGCTTCCACCAGATTGCCCGAAGGTCCCGAAACTCCAGAAGTTCAACAGGCAGGGCTCTCCGCATGAACACCTGACCTATTACATGACGGCCATGGGTGAATTAGCCTTGGAAGAGGCATACTTGTTGCGGTATTTTGCCACGTCCTTGACTGGCACCGCCTTCCAATGGTATTCAAGGTTAAAGCTCAATTCAGTATCTGATTGGGCTGATATGCAGAAGAAGTTTGTCGACCGTTTCCAAATGGTCGAGCGCAAAGTCTCCCTGGCAGAGCTTTGTTCCCTTCGACAGAAGAAGGGTGAAACAACATTGGACTTCATCAAGCGATGGAGGGACGTCAGCATGCACTGCGATAATCCTCCGACGCCTGAAGATGCGATTACCATCTGCCGTAGGGGTCTCTCGGCAGAAGTCAGCGAAAAGCTTCTGGGCTCTAATATCAGAGGCTTCGACCAACTCAACACGGTGGTGGCGGAGATTGAGATGTTCTTCGCTGATCACCCTGTACAAGCCTCTACAAAAGGCAAACCCTCCAAAGACCGTCTGGCTAGCGGTAAGGAGGTGAATGCCGTGGACTTCTCCCCGACGAATGGAGATAAAGAGGAAGGGAAGTCCAAAAGAAAAGGCAAGAAGTCTGGTGATAAGACAAATGCGTCTTCTTAGCGAGAACATGAAGACGCCTTATTCCTTCAGAAAGGAGCATACTAAGATGCTCTTTGATCTATGTATGAAGGAGCAGCTCGTCACTCTGCCGGATCCGCGGAAGCCCGCGGAGGTGGACAAGACCGATGATCCAACCTATTGTGTGTATCACCGGAGGTTGGGTCACGCCATCGGGGATTGCTATGTTTTCAAGAATATAGCAGAAGAGCTCATTTAGAAGGGCTTGGTAAATATGCAGGACCATGCAGTCGACCCACCCCAGCCTCATCCCTGGAGCCGATCGAATCGGTCAGCTAACGTGGTCCATTTGGTGGCGATGGCTTCAAGTTCCAATGCCTCCGAAGCCGGGCCCTCAAGTCGACAGCCCAATGGTGGTCCCAGAGCCACTCCTCCTCCATTCCCAGAATGTTTAGCACTGCGGAGGACCATCCGGAAGATCCGAGGGGAAGTCCGACAGTTGCAACTGGAACAAAGGCGCCTGCTGCAATTCCTAGAGAACATTGATCAGCAGTTGTCCACCTTCCCTTTTGGCCCATTTGCCAGGGGGTTAGCTCCAGCCCACATACGAGAGGCGGGTGTATCACTCACGGGCCGGGCCCCGCTCAGGGGTTGGCTCTCTGAAGAATCCCCAGATTCATCTGAAGACGAGGAGGACTCACCGGAAGATGTGGAGGCTCCACTTCAAGTCGAGCTCCCAGAGAAGTTATACTCCTTCCCTTTGGAGAAAACTCCCAATATCTTCTTCGCATGCCAGCGAGTAGGGCTAATCAGCCCGTCACCTCTGGAGCAGACACCAGGTGCTGCCTTTCATCAGGGCTATTGCCCATATCATGAAGTTGTTGGCCATATTATCCACAACTGTGAACCGTTCAAGGACCTCGCCGAAGACTTAATCAGGCGAGGGAAGGTGGATATAGGCGAATTTCTAGTCGACCCACCGCAGCCGCATGCACGAAGGAGTCTTCACTTCTCCATCAACGTCATTCACGCTGCAGCAGCCTTCCAGTTCCCCGAGCCGCAGGAGGAGGGAGTTAGTTCCCAGGGAGCCAGTTCCCAATCGCCCAAGTCCACACTCTGGTATCCAGGGTGGCGACCCTCTCACCAGTGTTCTTTCCCCAAGGAGAACACTGAGAAGATTTTTGACAAGCTTCTGGAGGATGGCTGGGTTCTGACACATGACCCACCGTCTTATTACAATGAGACGGCCAAGAGACACCCCCGCTATTGCAAGTATCATGCAAGGGTGTCTCACCCCACTCGGCAATGCCCAGAGGTTCAAGACTTCATTGAAGCCCTCATCCAGAGAGGGGTTGTCGATCATCAGGGGAATTCCATGACAAGGTTACGCCTTGCAGAGGCCGCCAGGGAGACACTCCAGCAGGCCCGGCGAGAAACTGAAGCTTTCTCCCGATTAGTCCGGCCAAGTGAGCCTACGGAAAATGATGAATTCCCATTACTCACTGAAGGCAAGGCCACGGCCACCTATAAAGGGCCTAAGGTCCAGAACCCAAGAAGCCAAGCTGCGGGAGAGAGTTCCAAGGTCCGTCCCAGGTCCAGTCAGCCCGGCATCGTCATAAGAGAGAACTCTCGGCCAGACAACAAAGGCAAAGCCAAGGCGTCAGAGCCTTCAGCCAAAGCTCCTGCCAAGTCAGCAAGGCCATTAGTCAGGGAAAGGACTCAACCCCTTGAGCCCGCAAAGATCCCGGCTAAGGCCTCTGTCAGCTCAGCAAGGCCGCCAATTGTAGAAAGGCCTCAGCAGCTCAAGCAAGCCAACCCACCAGACCAAACAAAGTCGGTGGAACTACAAAGCTCCCAGAGGCCCTACTGTGGACTGGCAGAGTTCCAGGAGTTGCCTCCTGAAATAATTGCTCAGGCAATCAATGCCACCTTTCAAGCTCAGCCGGAGGAGTTCAATTGGACCAAGATTGCCCCCAGAACAAGTCGTGGCACTAAGGTTCCTAAGGAGTCAGCCCGGAGCAAGAAGCAAAATTCTGGGGGCAAGCAAGTCCCACTGCCGAAGCAAACTCCCATTTTTTCTCAGGAGGCAGTACGCCAAAAGAAGCAGGAGAAGAATCGCAGGAAAAATTTGAAGAGGAGGTTGAAGAAGCGAGCCGAGCAAGCCGCTGCTATGGAGGCTCCTAAGGAGCTAATTCCTCTACAAAGACTTCAAAAGCTCATAGATGAGCTGGAGGAGTATACTCCCCCTCATCCCACCAGGGTCGTCACTCTAGACGAATATATTCCTTGGGACAAGCTTGGGCGCAAAGCTCGTCTTCTACAATGGCTCCGAGAAATGGTTCACCGTCTTGAAGAAGGTGAAGACTTCCCAATCCCGGAGGAGCTCTCCTTATTCTACAAAGATGAGGAGCTCACTGTCGAGATGCTCGAGGAAATGCTGCAAGAGCTCTCTTGCAACATGGTGGCGATTCCGCCACCCGACAATATTTATTGTCCCACGGCTGATAGCGTTGGAGGCCAGGCGCCTATGGCGACATATCGGCGCCGCTCGGCGAGAAATGGCCGGGGACGTGGCTGAGGTCGTGGCCGAGGACGGGGACGTGAAGGTCTCCCGACTCTTGACCGGGTCATAATATTCAGAGGGGAGAAGCCGGGTCCTGTCCCAGAAACTCAAGTTCGGGGAATCCCTTTCATCCTCAGCCCCTCAGAGGGTTCAGGCCCCACTTCAACGGCTAAGCCGGGTGGTGTCCCTTTCACAATCACCTCCTCCGATGAAGAAGAGGAGCCAGCCAAGTCGCCAAAGAGCGAGGAGGCGTCAGAGCAAGCCGGCCCCTCCAACAGGGTCGAGCCCGTAAGTCCAGCGGGTCCTTCTAATGAAGACCAGCCTGAAGAACCTTTGCCACCTCCAGAAGAGTCTTTGGCTCCGCTATTCCAGGAAGATGCGGAAGGCCAGAATACGGAGGAGCGACCTTCTAAACGGGAGAAGTCTCGCCAGGTGCCGAAGGCCTTGGCAGAAATCATTCCGCCATTTGACAAGACCCGTGCCAGGGCAGACCGCAAAATTATTCATCATATGAAGCGGTTCCCAACAAATGTCACTATTTGGGAAGCCATTGCCTGGAGCAAAGACCTCAGAGAGGCTCTTGTCAAGATACTTCAAGATCCAGAGGCGTATGAAGCCCATGTTGCAGAGTTGCAAGCTCAAGCATATGAAGCACTCACAGCCAACATCTCCTTCACGGACAAAGACATGTTGTTGTCTTCTCCGTGCCATAATCGTCCCTTATATATGAAGGGGACGATCAATGGGCATGACGTGAATCGCATCCTGGTGGACGCCGGAGCAGCCGTCAACATTATGCCTTTGAAGACTTTCAAGTCTCTATACTTAGCACCTTATTTGCAAAAGGTGACCGATGTCAAGATCTCGGGATTCAATCAGGGTTCCGAGGAGGCGTTTGGTCGGGTTGTGGTCAAGCTTGTCTTGGGTGATTTTGTCACCCAAGCGACATTTTATATCATCAACTCCGATACATCTTACAAGATGCTGCTTGGAAGACCTTGGCTTCATGAGAATTGGGTCGTTCCTTCAACTTTGCATCAGTGCATTAAATATGCCAAGGAAGGGGAGCAACATACGGTCTTCGCAGACCAGGCCCCGTTCCATCCCAATGAGTGCCATCTGGCCGATGCTTCACTATATTTTGGGAAGCCCACCTTAACAATCCCCGAGCCTTTAAAAGGTAAAGGGAAGCAAAAGGTGGACCCTGAAGTTGAAGAAGGGCAGCTCTTCACTGTCAATCAAGACATGGTAAAGCTGCACAGGCTGAGCCTCAGTGCCGCCTCCAAGCCGACCCAACCAGAAAGGCGGAGTATGGACTTTGAAGCCAACCTTATCAGCCGGGTCATTGATGGGAGTATCTCTTTACCACCCAAGTGCCTTCAGCTCTTGTCCCAACGGGACGAACAGGAGGTGGAACAGTTAAAGACCTTTACAGTCTCCTATCAACGGAGAAGGAGACGCAACAAAGGCAAGAGGGACAAGCCGATCATCTTTTACAAAGGTGATTTAGTCCCACCGTGCCCTCCTGAAGACAATTTCGGATGGGATACTCCCGCGGATGTGGTCCCAGAGCCAGTCCAAGAGATGGACGATATGCTGAGATATATCAGGGAAATGTGCAAAAAGCAGCATATCCCGCAAACTCTGGACCCTGCGCGAGCGACATACTTCCACCAACTATGGAATCCTCCACAAGTCCGCGGGCAGCCTCCCTTCTCCCGCAAAGATACAAGGGGCCTTGGCTATGACCAGGAGAAGGACTTCGAGGTCCACTTTGCAGTCAACACCATAGGACTGCTATCTCTCCCTAATGGGCAAGCTGAAGCTGAGCCTAAGGTTGATGACTCTGTGAGGGAGTCCGCTGATATGTCTACGACACCATCACCTTCATCAGGAGTCGACAATGACCACCCCTCAGAGGAAGGAGCAGCTCAGCCTGCTAACCATCAGCAAGATGAAGCAAGCCCTTCGGCTTCAAGCCACGAGCAAAAGTGCTTCGAAGAATTTAATGTCTATGAAGCCAACACTGATGACGAGGGAGACTTCGTCGACCTCCAACCAGCTCCACCGGAGCTTGAAGACGGTGGTCAAGCAACTGTGGACGAGTTGATCGAAATCAATCTTGGAAGCAAGAGTGACTATCGTCCCACCTTCATAAGTGCTCTCCTCAGTGAGGAAGAAAGGCAGTCGTATCGACAGCTTTTAGAAGAGTTCAGGGATTGTTTCGCCTGGACTTATAAAGAAATGCCCGGGCTCGACCCTTCTGTGGCTGAACATGAGCTGGCAATACTTTCAACAGTCAAGCCAGTCAAGCAAGCCCAAAGGCGTATGCGCCACGAGCTGGAGCTAAAGGTCAATGCTGAGGTTGACAAAATGTTCAGTGTGGACTTCATAGAGCCTTGCATGTACCCTGCATGGCTCGCTAACATAGTCCCTGTCAAGAAGAAGAACGGCCAAGTCCGAGTCTGCATCGACTTCAGGGATTTGAATAAGGCATGCCCAAAGGATGACTTCCCTGTCCCAATCACTGAGACAATGGTTGATATGATCACTGGTCACGAAGCCTTGTCTTTTATGGACGGGTCGTCGGGTTATAATCAAATCCGCATGGCCGTCAAAGACAAAGACCATACGGCTTTCCGGTCTCCTAAGGGGATCTTCAACTACAAAAGGATGCCGTTCGGTCTGAAGAATGCCGGCGCAACCTATCAAAGGGCAATGACCAAGATCTTCGATGAGATGCTACATGACCTTGTCGAATGCTATGTTGATGATCTGGTCGTCAAGACAAAGAAGCGGGAGGATCACTTAGCTGACCTGCGTCGAGTCTTTGAAAGGCTCCGACAATTCCAGCTCAAGATGAACCCGATGAAGTGCGCCTTCGGCGTCTCCAGTGGCAAGTTCCTTGGCTTCATTGTCAGGTATCGAGGCATAGAAATCGACCCCGACAAAATCAAGGCCATAAGGGGACTACCTCCGCCCAAGAACTTGACGGAGCTTAGATCTCTTCAAGGAAGACTCGCCTATATTAGGCGGTTCATTTCCAATCTCTCTGGGAGATGCCTACCTTTCGGCAAATTGATGAAGAAAGGAGCACCCTTCATATGGGACGAAGACTGTCAGAAGGCCTTCGAGCAAATCAAGGAGTATCTGCTGACTCCTCCAGTCTTAGGGGCACCCGTCAGAGGGAAACCCCTTATCTTGTATATTGCTGCCATGGATGCCTCTTTGGGAGCTCTCCTAGCCCAGATCAATGAAGAGGGCAAGGAGCAGCCACTGTACTACCTCAGCCGAAAACTGATCGGGCCTGAGCATCGGTACGCTCCCATGGAAAAGATGTGCCTAGCTTTGGTATTTGCTGTCAAGAAGCTAAGGCACTATCTTCTAGCCCACCGGGTGGAGCTCATCTCAAAATGCAACCCACTCAAGTTTCTGCTCTGCCAGCCTGTCCTCTCCGGTAGGCTTGGTAAATGGGCGCTTATCCTCATGGAGTTTGACATCACCTTCGTCCCACGTAAGGCGATCAAGGGACAAGGAATGGCGGAGTTCTTAGCAGCGCACCCTGTGCCGGAAGATTCGCCACTCAACTTTGAGCTACCCGACGAAGAGGTGTTAGTGCCTTCTCAAGAAATCGGGGAGTCTTCTGAAAAAGTCCCACCACAGATGGAGTCGGATGTCCTCACCCTCGACCTCCCACATTGGGAGTTATATTTTGATGGTGCCTCTCGGATAATCAAAAGAGCTGGCGGCCTTACGGACTATGTCTCGGGTGCGGGGGTAGTCTTTGTGTCTCCACAAAGCGGCATCCTCTACAATTCTTGCGCTCTCATGAAGTCGCTGACTAATAATGAGGCAGAGTATGAAGCACTAATTATTGGGCTTCAACTGGCACTGGAGATGGACATCAAGTGCATCAAAGTGTACGGGGATTCTCAGCTCGTCATCCGACAAGTACTGGGCGTCTATGATGTCCGGAAGAAGGAGCTCATCCCCTATCACGCAGCCGTCATGAGGCTCAAAGAAAAATTTTACCTATTTGAAATAGGCCATGTCCCCAGAGGCAACAATTCTCAGGCTGATGCTCTTGCAAAGTTGGCGGCAGCCCTAAAACTCCCGCCTGAGGGAGAATTGAATATTACAGTCAGACACCGGAGGCTCATGCCAAGTGTGCTCGACGAAGAATGCGGCCTCACTGTGTATGAGGTCGATAACATTCAAGAGGAGATTGTTCCCGAAGAAGAAGATTGGCGTGAGCCGATCATAAAGATAAAGAACGGCTGGCTCCCTCCTGATCGGGCTCAGAGGGTGCAACTGCTACGCAGGGCGACATCCTACCAGCTGATTGACGATCTGCTCTTCAGGCTCGTCCATGAAAAGGACCGATCGGTCCTCCTCCGTTGTCTTTCATCCAAGGAGGCCAAGACTGTCATGCATGAGGTTCACTCCGGATTATGTGGAGCTCACCAGGCAGGAGCTAAGATGAAAAATAGCATCAAGCTCAAAGGGTTTTACTGGCCCACCATGTACGAAGATTGCAATCAATTCGCTCGTACATGTCACCAATGCTAAGCATTCGGCCCAGTCCCTCGACGGCCACCTAACCCGCTCCATCCAACAGCGCCTACTTGGCCGTTCGCAGAGTGGGGTATGGATATTGTGGGACC
Organism: Amorphophallus konjac; assembly: GCA_022559845.1. Classification (NCBI taxonomy): domain Eukaryota; kingdom Viridiplantae; phylum Streptophyta; class Magnoliopsida; order Alismatales; family Araceae; genus Amorphophallus; species Amorphophallus konjac. The sequence continues at coordinate 226,214 of JAHNEJ010001771.1, read as the reverse complement.
ATTCCCACCATCGTCCCAGGGGCACAAGTTCATACTCGCTGCCACCGATTACTTCTCCAGATGGGCGGAAGCCGTTCCGCTACGGGAAGTTACAGGGGAGATAGTTGCTCGTTTTGTGCGGCACTATATCATATACAGATTCGGCACCCCCAGTCGGATTATATCCGACAATGGCACGCCATTCAAGAACAAGACTGTTTATGCTCTGGCGGTCAAGTTCCATATTGATTGGAGAGCGTCGTCGATCTACAATCCCCAGGCCAATGGGTTAGCCGAGGCCTTCAACAAAACCCTCTGCAAGCTGCTATCCAAGATAGTAGGTGGCCGCAAACGGGATTGGGGCGAGAAGGTCCACGAAGCCCTATGGGCCTACCGGACTATTTACAAAACTCCCACGGGTTGCTCCCCATTCTCCCTGGTCTATGGAGCTGAAGCGGTGGTCCCTGTGGAGATCGAGCTAGCATCTTACCGCGTTGCTGTGCACGCCGGATTGCCAGGCCAAGACCAATCTGAAATTGAAGGAAGGCTCGAGGAATTGTCCAACCTTGAAGGTCAAAGACTTAAAGCCTACAAACACCTGCAAGTGTATCAAGCCCGCATGACACATGCCTATGATAAGCTGGTCAAGCAACGGGCGTTCAAGAAAGGTGACCTTGTCATGGTCAAAGAAAAGGAGGTTCTCGCGGGAAGATCCAGCGGCAAACTCCAGCCCAATTGGCGTGGGCCTTACGTCATCTAGAAGGTCTACGAAGGAGGGGCCTATACGGTCCTTGACCACAAGGGAGACAATCCCTTCCCTCCTCTCAACGGCAAGCATATGAAGCTCTACCATGCGCCACCGCAAGAGTTTCTGCAGCAGTCCTCACAGGACAATACCTCTCCTCAGTGAAGGTTCAAAAAATAAAAAATAAAAAAAAAAGGAAAGGGGTTAAAAATACTGATACCCCGGCGGACTCAGTCAGCCTTCAACGGTTGGCTGAGGGTAAAAAGGCCACAGACCCGGTCGAGGTGAAAACCCGAAAGGGCGTCTCGGGCAAAAATGGGCAACCCCTCGGTGTGAAAACCCGAAAGGGCGCACCGGAAAAAGCTAAAGGGGGCCAGCCTCGGCGAAAATCCGAAAGGGCGGTGAGGTTGGTAATGTGAAAAAAAAAATCCTCTCTGTTAATTCTATGGGTGGCTCTAAGTCAATGACTCCACCCCATCTCGACCAAAACATCATATTGATGTCAGGGCTATACCTTACATGTCATCTTATGACACCTAGTCCCATTGACGTTCTGACGGTGTCATACTTTGTCCCATCAGGCTCGGCCTACGCATGCCCCTTTCGGGCTGTCGACCCATTCCGCCTACCGGCTTCCGGGTTCAGCTCATATGTCTCTTCTGAGCAGTTAAACCCGCTTACTCTCTTGTCCCACCGGGACTGGCCTCAGTATGCTCTCTCTGGCTGCCAACTTTTCATGCCTTTCGGCTCCTGTTTCATTCTAGGGAATGGCTTCAGTATGCTCTCTCGGGCTGTCAACCCTTCATGCCTTTCGGCTCATCTAACCTCCTTGGGATTGGTCTCAGTACGCCCTCTCGGGCTGCCAACCCATCATGCCTTTCGGCTCATCTTTCCTTCTGGAATTGGCCTCAGTATGTTCTCTCGGGCTGCCCACTTTTTATGCCTTCTGGCACATGTCCCACCGGGTCAGGCCTCAGCATGTCCTCTCGGGCTGCCAACCCACCTACTCGCCTATCGGCTTTCGAGTTTGACTTTCATGTCCCTTTAGGGTGGTCAAACCTGTCTTTGTCCCATCGGGAATGGCCTCAGTATGCTCTCTCGGGCTGCCAACCTATCTCGCCTATCGGCTCTCGGATTTGACTCTCACGTCCCACTAGGGCTGTCAAGTCCGCCCTGTTTCTTCTTCTGGGTCTGGCCTCTGCATGCCCCTTTCGGGCTGTCAACCCATCTCGCCTCTTGGCTTTAGACTTGACTCATATATCCCACCGGGATCGTCAAGTTTACTCCTTTGTCCTCACGGGCTTGGCCTCAGCATGCCCTCTCAGGCTGCCAACCCTATTTGCCCATCGGCTCACGGATTTGACTTATACGTCCCACCTGGGCTGTCGAATCCCTTCCTGTCGTCGTTTCGGGTCTGGCCTATGCATGCCTCTTTCGGGCTGCCAACCCGTCCCGCCTATCGGCCTCCAGGTTTAACCCGCATGTCCCTTTCGGACTGTTAAACCAACTCCTTTGTTGTTCCAACCGGGCTTGGCATATGCACACCCTTTTCGGGTTGCTAACTCGGTCAACCTTCGGTTTTGCATTTGGCTAATTACGTCCCACTAGGACAGTCGAATCCACCCATCTTGTCACCCCGGGCTTGGCCTCAGTATGCTCTCTCGGGCTGCCAACCCACTACACCTTTTGGTCTCATCGGGTTCGGTCTCAGTATGCTCTCTCGGGCTACCAACCCATCACGCCTTTCGGCTCGTTTTTATCCTCTCGGGTTCGGTCTTAGTACGCCCTCTCAGGCTACCAACCCGTTTCGCCTTTCGGCTCACAGATTTGATTCATTCGTCTTACCCGGACAATCAAATCCACCCATCTGTCCCACCTCTGCGGCGCATACGTCCCTACGGGAGTGCCACCTTTCTCCTTGCCTTTTGGCATTATAGGACAAAAAAAAAGAAAAAAAAAAGAAAAAACGGGGTTAAAAATATTGAGACCCCAGCGGACTTGGTTGTTTCTGTTAGAAGAGCAATCAAGGGCAAAAAGGTTTTAACTCGGCTAAGGTGAAAACCCGAAAGGGCGCCTTAGGCAAAAATGGGTACCCCTCAGTGTGAAAACCCGAAAGGGCGCACTGGAAAAAGCTAAAGGGGGCCAGTCCTGGCGAAAACCCGAAAGGGCGGTAGGGCTAGTAAAGTAAAAAAAAAAGAAGAAGAAAAGGCTTATCAAGCACTAGACTCGCTCCTCCTCAGATCGGCAAGGCGAGTCTTACTCTGAAGAGCTTCCTCATGGAGCCCCTCAAGCCTATGGCAGAATCTACATCGGCAAGACTGCACTACTCTTCGGTCCCCTGGACCTCTCACAAAAGTGCCTCCACATTCTGGGAGGCCATCTGCTCGCGCTCGTAAGTGGCCTTGACTTGGGCGCCCACCTCAGCCTGGGCTCTCCGAAGTCTACAAAGTTGCTCCTCCTCTTGCTGAATCGTCAGCTGAGTCCTCCGCCTCCGCTTTCTAAATAGTGCGAAGGTGGACAAACTCCTCCCATAAAGACGCAAGCTCAGTCATCCAGGCGTCCCGAGGGAGAACAAATGCATGCATCTGGCTGGTCTACACCAAGTTGAGGACCATTCGGCCACTCCATCCCAAGGGTCAGAAAACTTTGAAGCAGCTTTGAAGCCTCACTAGCTGAAGCTAAAGTAAAGAAAGGAGTTGCCTCAGCCCGTGTACGGCCGACATCTATCCAGACCAACATGCCCTAAGGGCTGGTCTACATCAACCTTGGCTATCACAAGTCAGCAATTAGCCACCTTCTACATTCGGCGACATATCTTAGCGGTCAGCCGACACATCAACATGTTCGGCTACACCTCAGATGTTAGTCGGCACACTTTGGCGACACCTTAGCAGTTAGCCAGCTTTAACTTGCGGCTACACATCTCAGCGGTTAGCCGACACGTCTTCAGTGGCATCTTAGTGGTCAGCCAGCACCATGACTTTTGGCCAAACGCACCCCCAAGGGTCGGCCAGTGTCAGTCTCCAGCTATCACAGCTCAATAGTCAATCAACGACGACTCAGATGGATGCGCCTCTTCGAGATAGGCCTACATCAACTTCGGGCTAACAAGTCTCTCAGAAGCAGGCCCCCATCAACTCTAGGCCAACAAGTCTCTCAGAAACAGGCCTACGTCAACTCCGGGACAACAAGTCTCTCCGAGGCAAGCCAGCATCAACCCTCAGCTTTCTGGAAAGCAATGAAGCAGTAAGGTGCAGCTCTACAGAGGGCACGGACCGTCCGCCTCCGCCCCGGCTTTGACGAACGTTCCGTGGGGGGCATTTGTTGGCAGCAAATTTTGCTTTGCAAAAATACCTCCGCTTTTATTTAGTTGAAGCAGAAATGGGCTAACTTGGAGATGGAAGACCCGTACGGGGTCGGAGGAACCCGTCCGGGGTCGGAGGGACCCGTACGGGGTCGCCCTCACCCGGACGGGTCCGCCCGGAGGTGGGCAAACCTGCACGGGGCCGCCCTTGGGGGGGCGGACCCGTCCGGGGTCGCCCGACCCCGGGAGGGACCCACCCGGGGTCCGCGACCCAGGGCAGGTCCTGCCCGGGGGGGTCGCGACCCCGGGGAGGTCCCCCCCGGAGAGCTGCGACCCCGGGCGGGTTCCCCCCGGGCGTCCGCGACCCCTGGACGGTCCAGGACCGTCCCGGGGACTCTCCACCCCGGGGAGGTTCCTCTCCCGCGCACGCAAATCAAAATATGACCTCCCCGGGGTCATTTTCATCCCGTTGGACCCGTACGGGGTCGAACACTCCCGGGGAGGTTCCCCACTTCTATAAATAGACCCCTGGAGGTCCAGAAGGGGGGAGGGAAGCTCTACTACACTCAACAACCTACGGAAGACACTCGTAGCGTTTTGTTCGTTTGTCTTGGCCCGCGAGGGGTAAGTCCCCGGGTTTTGTGTAGGTGCCCCTATGAGGGTATATTTGTAATTTTGCCCCTCAGTGGGCCGTGTTGTTGTTTCTGGCAACACACAAAAAGGAGATATAGACAACAACTACAAGCAGCAACCTACGGAAGACGCTTGGAGCTTTTTGTTCGTTTGTCTTGGCCCGCGTGGGGTAAGTCCCCGGGTCTTGTACTTATGCCCCTACGGGGTATATTTACGGTTATGCCCCCCAGTGGGCCATGTTTGTAATTATGCCCCTCAGCGGGCCACGTTTGTAAGTCTTTACGTCTCGGGACGACCAAGTCTTGTATTTCTGCCCTTATAATGGCGAAATTATAAAAATATCCTTCCCGGGATGGTAAAAGACCGAAGTCCTGTAATTTGCAGTTATACCCTGCAATCTTTTGTAATTGGGACTACGTCCCTATCTCCCGCTCCAAGGCGGACGTTTGTACAGTCGACAACTCGCCGACAACCCTTGTACTCACATGGAATTATAAAAGCATTCAGCATGTTTTATATGTAACCTCGGGTGGGAAAATTATAAGAAAACCCCCCGACTTTGAAAAATTGTGTATATACCCCTCCTTCGGCCAAATTGACAAATGTGTGCCTTCCATGAAGCCCCTTGTCATTCCTTCAGTCCGGAAGTGTTGTCAGCTCAGTCCAGCACTCGGGTATTATACCAAACCTAGGTCTAGGGTCTGGTAAAATTACCAAAATACCCCCGGGGTCTAGAAAACTTCCCTTGCTTTAAAAATGCCTATGGCTTCCGCATATTTGCGCCTCTATGCCTAAATCTTAGGGTTTTGTTCAGACCTAGCCCTAATCTAGTTGTTTCTATGTGTTGGTGGTAAATGAGTGGTCATGGAGAGTCTCTCGAGTGAGCTTGCACTCCACTTCAGAACCTCTGTAGAAGTCTTTTGGGACCTCTTTGACAGTTAAACAAAGGTGTTCGGACGTTAGGCCGATGTAAATCAACACTGACTCCGGTCAGTGGGGAAAGGTCCAGCACTCGAACCCAAATCGTCTGATACTATGCGCACCCACGGAACCCTCTCTACGCAGAGGAGTGTTTCTTTTCAAAAAAGAACGAAAATCTACCTTTTATCTACGATAAGTGTCGACTTAGATTTTTTCCGTGTCCAACAGAGGGCGACAGCTGCAGGCTGCAAAAAGGCAAAAAGGAGAAAACAAAATGCCTTGGGAAGGTAAAGTTGTGATAATTATATAAAACCCCTTATCAAATAATATAGGAACACAAAAACCTGCAAAACACGGTGAGTCCAGGATCGGCTGGGAATTGGTCAAGGATCGGGCCGGATCGGCCAATCCCACTGATCTGAGTCAGTTTTGGGTCGGCCGATCTGATCCCGATTCCCGACTCTGCCTTCCTTGGGGTCAACTTATACTAATCATTCAGAGCAAGGTATGGAGGAATTGTCAGAATTCACGGAGGAGGTAGAGTTGCAAGATGCTCCCATCCGCAGTGTAGGCTATACTCGGAAAGTTAGTATTTCTTTTGCTCAAAGCATGACAGTTTTCTGGTGCAGAACGAAGGGAAGCATGTTTCCCATCAATGGCATCCAGCTATATAAAGCACACCATCTCAGATTAGAAGTTGGCTTTGCTGCAGAGTACAACAAGGTCTCTTGGGCAAGATAATGCTCATTTTGGAAGCATACAGTTTAGGGAGGAGTGCACAATGGAATGCATCGGAACATGATAGAAAGATTTGCCAGGATTTGAAGTACATAAGAGCAGGCAAACTGAACGGCGTGCTAATAAGCCTAATCCTTACAAGGAGAGAACGTGCTCACGCCTCTTAGGGCAGATTGAGGTTCTGTTATCAGTGGTGGACAGAGAAAGAAGGGTGAAGTAGAAAGAATACGAACCACTTTTGGGGTAGAGGATCTGTTGAAGATAGAGTGCTGTTGAACCTGTAAAATTTCCTTGGGTCAATACATAAAAATAGAAAAGGTTGACCCAAAACCGGTGCGAAACTGGTATAAACCAGAACCCTTGTGTACGAATCTTGAACAAATCCAATACACGTTAGTGTACGAAAGTATACACCCAAATCCAGTGCCCTCGGTGCACGAGGAAATACATCGAACTGGTGGCGGCTGGCAACGGAACGTACCTGTCGCAGAAAATCAGCAAGAAGCCAAAAATTGATGAAAAAAAGGGGGAAGAGAGAAAAATGACATACAAAATAATAATAATAAATAAATATATATTTATAGATGCCGCCCCCTTTTCATCCCTTCCTATGGGGGGGTTGTATCCGGTCCAACCCATGGAGGTTTGGACCGGATCAACCCCCCCCCCCCCCCGGGATGGCAGTGTCGGACTCGGTTTCGGCCGAAACCCAGTCAAAAGCTTAAAAAAATTGAAAATGGATCTAAAAATTCATAAACAAATAGATATAAGTTAATAATCACATAAAAATCAAAAAATTCATTAGACATGCATTTGATTGTAAAGAAATTAGATTAAGTGCAATAAACATGAAGTAGACATTGAAATTCAAACATTAAACATGTTAAACTAATATTCTTGAGTACATACTAAGCATAAAGTAAGTTCAAGCATTACAATAAACCTAATTAGGCACAGTAAATGTTACAGAAATTAAATGATCTCTACCTAAATGAAGAGACTCTAATATGGGTAATAACTAGAATCTTCTCCCTCATCATCTGGCTTTTGATCTTGATACCCATAAGGAAGGTTGCTTGTATTGTGTATATTCACTATAACCAAACAATGAAGTAGCCAAGTCTTGCATCCCTCTTGGAGTGTGAGGTTCTCGGCTTGATTCGAATCCAGAATCAGCGTAAGAATCTATAGGAAGAGAAGAGGAACTGGACGGATGTGGATGGAACTGGAAGGATGGTTCATGACCCCACCCATAAATCGCTGCCTCCTGTTGGCCACCTTCATAACCTGATGGATGCCCATATTGACTCTGTGAATCATGTCCTCGCTCACCCTGACTGTATCCTCTGCCTGTGTCTACGTGGAAGGAGGAAGGACCACCAACATCCCCACCGCCAGTAGTAGCACCTGCAACACCTGTAGCACTTGCAGCTGCACTAGGATCATCATCATCATCACCACCATTACTGGCCAGTCGCCTTTTGGCCTTTGGGGCTGTTTTTTTCTGTTTCGGTGTGTTTTCTTCAATCACCCTTGACATGAATCCTGTTCCCCTTGGCGTGTGCCTCAAATAAATATGCTTCAACTGCTCAATTGCCGGGCCCTCTCGAGCAACAACATTTGTTCTCTCAGTTTGTCCATGCACTTATGTACTTCTTCTTAAGGATGCAGTTGGCTTGCCCATTCTAGGAGTGACTGACCTGCTATCTGAGTCTGAGTGTCTAACTGGTTGAAAATCATGCTGCTCAGTGTCATCAACAACCCCAGGTGGGTCCCTTCTCTGGTGCCCATGAGTATCTCTGGCCCTCTTTGATTTTCTTCTGAATTCGGGATCTCTTGGCTCATCTTCATCTAGTATGCCCTCTGCCCATCTTCTATCATCATCATCAAAAACGGGCTCATCAATCTGCTCTCGTGTCTCCACTCAAGACTGCAAGGGATTCTCATCATCAAATAAAGCGTCCACATCAATTTCTGGCATTGCATCCTCTGCGACGCGTTTGCCCCTCAGCATTTGTCTTATCTTCATGTTCTTTATTCTCAGTCTCATATTGTAATGACAGTAAACCAATTTTTCTAACCGTTCAACCTTTAGCCGATTGCGAATCTTTGAGTGTATAAGGCTGAACGTGCTCCAATTTCTTTCACATTGGCTTGCCGCTGTTGTTTGACTGAGCACCCTAATTGCAATGCAAGCCAATGCAGAACTGGCCAAATCTCTATTATTCACCATTATCCACCAGTCAGCTGTTCCACCAACCATAAACAAATGCATATAAGTTGTAGAAATACATATTCAGGTTAAGAAATCAAAAAATAAAATATACCTGGGCTCACTCTTCCCACAACGTATTGCAATTGGGAGTCAGAATATGTCCCAGTCCTCATTCTATAATTGTTCATCTACAAACATAAAGTAATACATTAACATAACTACTTAAATAAATTCTATACCTGTTATTGATAAAATCAAATAAAGGCCAACCTCTACTTCGGCCTGAAGTCTCTTTTCTGGTGTCCTCGATAAACGACCAATGACTTTTAAAGTCCCTTGGAGCACCTCGCTATCAACATGCGCATCGGCATCGTACATAAATCGATGGTTGAGGAAATAACATGCATTTGTGTATAATTAGCTAAATGTTATATATAAAATAACATATAGGCATTACCCCAATTTCAGTACAATTAATCACTCACCAGCTGCATGCAAATCGTGGTGTAATGTGTTGTCTCATCTCTGGTCAATAATTTTTCACCATTTTTCATAATGTCTGAGAAGGGAATCCTGCAACTCCAATTTGGCACGGTCCATGGCCTCGTACAGATAGCCCATATCATTCTTCTCATCGCCATCCACCATTCTTAGGACCTTCACGAGGGGTGTGACTACTTTCAAGTACCGTGACACCCTGTCCCAGAATTTTGTTATCGTCCACGATGTGGCAGACATCCAAATAATCCATCTGAGCATCAACATTGCCCTTGTCGATGTATTCCCGTAGGGCATTGTGGTACATGAAAGCTTTCAGCTCATTCTTATACCTGTGCAAATAAATGAAATTTGAATCAAATACTGTTACATATCAGTAAGGATAAAGTATCAAGAATTGAGATCAATCTTATACCTGTGCAAAGACTCCAAAGAAATAAAATTGGAAGCAAATCTGGTTGGGCCTGCACGGATGATATCTCGCCCTCCACTGGCATGCGCCCTGAACATATTCAATATCCTAGGATGGCCATAGATATACTGTGTGACTTTTTGTGCCTTGTCAATTGTCTTCTTCACATGCTTTTCCTTCCCTATATCTTCAAGCATCAGATCCAGACAATGTGTTGCACATGGGAGCCAATATAAATGCTCGCGCTTCTGCATCAATTTCTTCCCTGCAGCCTTGTAACTGGTTTCATTATCAGTCACCACTTGCACAACATTCTCCTCTCCAATTTGTTCTATCATGTCATCCATCAAATGAAACAAATAATTTGCATTCTTTTCATAATTTGATGCATCAACTGATTTCACAAATACTGAACGTTCGATGCAATAAACCAAAAAGTTTATCATGGACTTCTTCGTGGTACCAGTCCAACCATCACACATGATGGTGCATCCTCTCTCCACCCATATATGCTTGAAGCTTTCAACCCAATCATGGAGCTCCTCAACCTCTCCCTCAAGGCCACGTCCATATATGTCTCGACGTGAGGGGGCCTTCAAGCCTGGGCCAGCATCTGCTATGGCATCTATCAGAGGTTGGAAATATTCACTTGAAGCTGCATGTGCAGGGACACCTGCATGAAAAAATCATTTGCAGATACTTTTAAATGCACGCCCTACAACTTCTGCTGATTTTTTGACCCCTCTCAATGTTTGCTTGATTTTAGGTTGTGTAGCCTGGGGCCTTCTTTGCAGATAGTTGTCCATGGGCCCTGCTCTCTACGTATGTGGGGCAGCACCAATATTAGGACGTCGTGCAACTGTACTCTCGTAGGTCCCTGAATCTATGGGTCCCTTCCCTTTCTTTCGAGCGGCTTGTTCACGCTCCCTTGCTTCAGTCAGCTCTGGATCAGAATCCTCGGTGCCTTCCTCATCATCATCCCTCCTAACCCTTCTGCCAGAAATCTCCTCAGCAATTTCAGCCTCATCCTCAGCTCTTTGTTGCATCATCTCCTTTTTCCCCAGAAGGCGCTGGCGCATCTCTTCTCGCACCTCTCGGGGACAGTGGTCACATTGTTTCACCTCTCCTCTTACCCCAGCCAAATGTTACTTTCCTCTGGTAATTCCGCCATGTATCTCCCTACCACAGTAATTGCATTTCACCTTTATTCTCTTAGCATCAACTAAGGACAGGTGGGCCCACCCCAGATCCTCCTGCCCTTGCTGCTCTTGTGTTTGCTGACGTCTAGGCATGATGCTGCATTATGATAGTCAAAGACAATCTCTTGGAAGTACGATAAAAAAAAGGGCTAAGAAACTTAATTTCGTCCATGAAACCTAATTAATCTTCAATTGTGACTAAGAAAGTTTAATTAGACGAAAGCTCCAATTTTGATGAACTAATTAGGGCTTAATTACCAACTAACCCTTAATCATCCTTCATAAAAATAAAATCCCAGTATGATCCCACCCCAATTTCGTCAATGAAACTTAATTAATATTCAATTGTGGCTAAGAAAGTCGAATTAGACGAAAGCCCCAATTTTGATGAACTAATTAGGGCTTAATTACCAACTAACTCTTAATCACCCTTCATAAAAATAAAATCCCAGCATAATCCCACCCCAATTTCGTCAATGAAACTTAATTAATCTTCAATTGTGACTAAGAAAGTCGAATTAGACGAAAGTCCCAATTTTGATTAACTAATTAGAGCTTAATTATCAATTAACTCTTAATCACCCTTCATAAAAATAAAATCCCAGCATAATGTCACTCCAATTTTGTCAATGAAACTTAATTAATCTTCAATTGTGGTTAAGAAAGTCAAATTAGACGAAAGCTCCAATTTTGATTAACTAATTAGGGCTTAATTACCAATTAACCCTTAATCACCCTTCATAAAAATAAAATCCCAGCATAATCCCACCCCGATTTCGTCAATGAAACTTAATTAATCTTCAATTGTGGCTAAGAAAGCTGAATTAGACGAAAGCCCCAATTTTTATGATGTAATTAGGGCTTCATTAGCTATTACCCTCCTTGCTCACCCCAAATTTTTAACCCAAACAAAATAACACAACAAAACAATCAAACCCTAAATTAACCCAATGAAAATAACCTCAAACAAAACAATCAAACCCGCAATGCTCACCCAACACAGCCCGCACCAATCGCCGGTTGATGAATGATCCTTCAAGCCAACAGCAGCAGCTCCCTCTCCCTCCTGTCCACCTCCAGCAGCAGCAACAGCACCTGCAGGTGCAACATCAGTAGCATGCGGCAGCAGCATCACCAGCAGCAGCACTGCAGCAGCCACTGATGGCAGCAGTAGCAGCAGGGGGTTTCGGCTGTGGGTTGGGGTTTCGGGGGGGAGAACAGGTAGTGAAGTGAAGTGAGGGGCCCTAAAGGGGAGTTCACGTGGGTTTCGGCTGAAATCGAACGGTTTCGGACCGACATGTGACTTTCGTTCGATACACATATCGGTTTCGCCCGAAACCATTTGTTTTTTAAGTTTCGGACCTGTTACAGTAAACATGTCCGAAATTGGATCGGTTATGGCCGAAACTGCCAACAATGCTCCTGGGGGTTTTGGTCTGGATCCAACCCCCTCTATGGAGGTTTGGATCGAGCCAATCCTTCTAAGGCTCTTTTGACTGGACGGAGGGTTTTTTGGGCCTGATTAGGCTTTAAATGGGTATTCTACCCTAGTTAACAAGCAATGCAAAAACCTCCTACTCAAGGATCATCCAAAAGGTCATTTTTTTGGAAATCTTCCAATGCATGTGCATGGCATTGATGAGCAGTGGCAACAACCTAAACAGTCACAACAGCAGCCTCAAGATCTCAAGATCAGCAGAAGCAACATCACCAGCCATCTCAACAACAACAGCTGCAACATCAACACCACAACAATGGCTGCAACAGCAGCATAACAACAAAATAGCTGCAACAGCATAACAAATTAGCTACAACAACAGCACAACAACAAATAAAATTAGCATCAGCTGCTGCGACACAATAGCTGCAACAACAGCACAACAAATTAGCTGCAACAGTCATGGATGGCATTTTCGGCCGAAACGATCCGAAACTATCTGGCCGAAACCGAAAGCTTGCAGTTGGCAAAAAAATAATAATTTATTTGGTTTCGGACCAAAATCAACACCGAAATCGAAACTGCCATCTATGGCAACAGCAGCACAACAACAACAAAATTAACAACTGCATCAACATCAAAATCAACATCAAAATTAATAGCAGCAGCAGTTACACCACAAGACATTGATCCCCGACTCCTTCTTGCCCTCATTAAGGGGGTTTGGACCGGATCCACCCCCATATGGGGAGGGGGGTTTGGACTAGATCCAACCCCTCTTGAAGGGTTTGGACCGGATCCACCCCCAAGTGGGGGTTTGGATCGGATCCACCCCCATGTGCGGGGTTTGGACTGGATCCACCCTCAAGTGGGGGGTTTGGACAGGATCCAACCACCACTTGGAGGGTTTGGATTGGATCCAACCCCCACTTGGAAGGTTTGGAGTAGATCCAATCCCATACTCCCCCAACATGGGGTTTTGGACCGGGTCACTCCCCAACATGGGATTTTTGGACTGGGTCACTCCCCCAGCATGGGGTTTTAGACCAGATCACTCCCCCCAGGTGAAGTGTTTGGACCGGATCCACCTTCAACCGCCACAGTGATCTATAAATACCCCCTTAGTGGGATGCAGATGAAGACACAGAGAGAACGCAAGGAGGAGAGATCGCAGAGGATTGTGCTTGTGCTTGTATTTCCGAAGGCTCATTCTTTGGGTTATGTTTGTGTTGTGCTTGTGCTTGCGCTCACAGTGAGGGTATGCTATAAAATTGTCCCTCCTTGAGTCCGCACACATGCTTTTGTGTTGCGGTTAACGTAACCTCATTGTAAATATTTTGGGAAAAATAATGTGATTCTCTGAAATAATTAGAAATCCTAAACACCCCAACTTTTACAAAAGAGGGTTTGCATAGATGTCCTTGTGGTGATGTCCCTTGACCCCCCCCTCCCGGCGTTGCACTGGTGGACGTATGAAACTGTACCCCAACCCATGAGAGCTCGAGAAGAAGCAATCTTGGCCAGCGCGTCTCCACCAAGGAGGGATTTGCACCTCATGCCAAGATTATACGAAAACTTATGTCCAGTCTAGGTGTTGCCAAAATATCTCTGGTCTGGGTTTTTCTAGAATCCTACTCAAGGGATAATCACAAATAATCCCAGAAGGGATTCAAAACTTCAAACAAACCCAAGAATAGTTCAAAACTGCCAAAATACCCTAAAAGGGCTGGAAACTACAAAAATACCTTGGAACGGTCAAAACTGCCAAAATGCCCTGGAAGGGTCGAAAACTACAAAAATATCCCTGAAGGGTCAAAAACTATAGACATACCCAGAAAATGGTCCAAATTGCGGAGATACTCAGGATGGGTCGGAAACTACAAATACATCCAAAAAAAGGGGGGTTTGATCTCTATGAAATTCAAATTCAACGGTCCGTTCCAGTAGTGGAATGGAGGCCAAATGTAAATCAAATGACCTAACTATGTAATCGGGATTTCATGTATTTTGTAAAGATGAGTTCAAGGAATGAAATGTTCAGTTTTCTCATGCAAATGTGTATCTCTAATGGGTGATCTCTTTGATCGAATATGTTAGATAAAACCTCCAATATCACAACGAATATTGTAGAGGTCAAAAAGTGTTTCTTTGATAGTTAATCAAGGATATTCGGACTTTACGTCGATGTAAATAAACATCGACCACGGTCGATGGGGAAATGTCCCATATCCGAACCCAAATCGTCTGATAAACATAAATTCGCGGAAATAATAATACACACACTACTTAAATAATCACTAATGTACATTTTCTTCTTCAAAGAAGTAATATTTATTTATCTATCTATCTATTTATTTATTTCTGTGAGTTAAACACTCACCCTCTTAAGCCACCCAAGACATGCTGGACTGTGGTCCCTGTTGGTTGTAACTTTTCCACGATGGCTCGGTCTACATTGAGGAATGAACAAAAACACACAAAAAATGCTTCCTGTGGTGGGCTCAAGACCTGGTCAACAGAAAAAAGCATTAAAGAAGTGGGAGATGGGAGCCAGCGCCCCCATTTATAACCTGTCCAGGCCGGCTGGGCAAGGGGGGAGGCTGGCTTGGGGGGGGGGAGGTGAGAAACGGGGCCCACCCCCTCCCAGCCTCTCTCTCCTCTCTCTCTCGCTAACCAGGTGAGGTGAGAGAGGGGGCCCCACCTCTCTCTCCTCTTTCCCACTAACCAGGAGATCGCCCCACCTGGCCCGCACTCCAATCTCTTCTCTCTCCCACTTACTAGGAGTGGTGAGAGGAGGCCGTGGGGCCCACCTAGCCCCAACCTCTCTCTCCGGGATAACCGGGAGAGGTGAAGGGGTCGCGAGGACCCCACACCTCCCTTGGTTAACTAGGTGGAGTTAATGGGCTGGACCCTCCATTTCTCTCTCTCCCTTCGTGTTAACTGGGGGAACTAATGAGAAAAAAATGTGTTAACTGGGGAACTCAAAGAGGGCTTTTGGTTAACCGGGGGAACTCTCAATTGTGCTCCTCCCCTCGATAAACCTTCCCATCCCTATAAATAGGCCAGGGATGGGGGCCTTGGGACACGGACTACAGAGTTCAAGAGAACATATAGGAGTTCAAGAAGCTTCAAAGTGTGCCTTGTGCTTGTAAGAAAAAAAAGAAAAGAGGGTACACTGTATATGTACCCTTATGTGCATTTTCCCAAGTCCTAACAGACATTTTAGGAATTAATCCAAGTTAATAGTGATCGTGATCATATGGCGATCCGACGGCCGATCAAGATTATACTTAAATCCGATGGACCGATCACGATCATAGGGCGATCCGACGGTCAATCATGATCATACCTCAATCCGATGGACTAATTGTGATCATATGGTGATCTGACAGTCTGTTATGATTATACCTTTATTAAGAAACAATTCAACGGTCCGATCGTGACATGATATAAATCCAACGGTCCGATTGTGACCGGATACAAATCCAACAGTTCGATTGGGACCAGATACAAATTCAACGGTTCGATTGTGATCGTATGCAATTCTTATGGTCCAATCATATCAATCAGAACAAGGGTTATTAAATGAAATGGTCTGATTATGAGACTTAATAGATTGATTGTCATTCATACTTTAGGGATTAAAATCCTGAAGTTATTTGCAAGAGTATATATCTATTGGTTGATCATCATGATCATAACAATTAGACGAAAAACCCTCAATATCACAATGGTTATTGATAGGGCCATAGGGGTTAGAATTTTCTTTGACAGTTGATCAACGGTATTCGGATTTTTTGCCGATGTAAATCAACACCAATTACGGTTGATGGGGGAAGGTCCAATACACGAAGCTACATCCTCTGATATACGTAATATTGTGAAATTAATAATGCACATTCCCAAGATGTCCTTTGTTTTTTGAAAGTGGATTGTACCACTGATTATATAAAAGAAAAAAGGAGGAGCTACAAGTATAGAGGGAGAGCTCCCACAAAAACTCCCACGTACAAAAGGTGGCAGACAACTCTCTGCCCCGGGAGCAAAACAAAGAGAGAAACAAAACCCCATACGACCAAGTAACCCACCTACAACACAGACATACAAAATAACACCTCGCATTTTTCATGTCAACAAGTGCCTGCATACACCGGCTGCAGGAAGGCAACTTGATTACCTCATTATTGGCTTTTGGTGGGAAAAGAACTTTATCAAGGTTGGGAGGAGGTGATTACATGGGAGGATGTGATCATTGGAGCTTCTTATTCTATTTCTTGCCAATTCCAGCCTGTTCGGGTGGATTCTGGCTAAGTGATATCCCTGGATTTGCAGGTGATGTTCTGTTATACTGTTTCACGGCTTGGCCTGACTTTACTATAATTGTAGATGATTATCAGTGAATTACGAATTTCTGCAAAATAATTGCTGAATCATCCAGTTGCCATTTCATACTTCAGCTTATTTTTCTGCAGTAAAATGTATTTACTCTGCTACTTGATAAAGATGACATCCACATCTTTTCCTGCCGTAACTAAAAGGTATATGTATTTTTTCTGTCAGTGAAATAAATGCAGGATTCTTCTACTCAAATGCAGAGCAGAGAGAAAAGATGGTTGCTGCTGAAAGGCAGCAAGTTGATGACCGAGTTAAAAAGATTATTGAACTAAAGGATATGGTAAAGACTTCATGCATGGTAGCTTTCAGTAAGAATATGGATGTTTCATGATATTGGAAACATGACATGACTCCCATCACCGCAGGTTTGCTTTGGCAATGACAACAATTTTGTGGTGATCAATCAAAAGGGAATTGACCCCCCATCACTTGACCACTTTGCTAGGGCAGGGGTAAGATATGCTATGCTGTGATTCTTGTTTGTGTTTTCCTTTTGTTTTACCGGATTTTTTTACTGAATTGTATCGGATTATGCTGCTCATTAGATGTGATGTGTAATTGGATCTCTATTCATCTGTACGCCTTCTGTTTCAAAATATTAAGAGTAGATCAGGAAATGAATCTCTGGGAACCAGTTTTGCTGGTGGGGCCATGTTTTGTTTTGTTTTTTGTGGTTTTGGGAGGTGTGGGTGTAGGGAAGAATCCAGGTTCAATCCCTGTTTTTTTTTTTAAGTGGGTGGTTTCATCATTGTATTCAAAATAAAAGGAGGGATATTGAAGTATAGTCAGTATGTTCCCAAAAGATCCCTGTACAATACAAGACTCCACACCTAGGCAGTGTGATCCACACTAATCCATACCAACCCAGGTTCAATCCTGGGTTGAGTAATGGGATTGTTTTAATTTCTGTTAACACTTTTGCCACTGCAACAACAGCTTCAATGGGTAGAGTAGAGGAACTCCATGAAGGTGCCATGTTCAGCGCTGATTCTATGACCATGTGAGAACATGGTAATTTTCCTGTTACCGCTTTGTTAACTTGCAAGACATCCAGAAATATGAGCGACTTCGTTGTCTAAAGAAAACCTAATGAGTAACCAGCCTTCTCGCTGAAGCGCTGGTCTTGTTTTTTTGTTTATTTTGCATCCTTTGTGTGTGTGTCGTCTGTGTCTAGCATTAGGTGAAAAAGGATATTCCAGGGTGATAATATATCTGCACGGTCATTCTTTCTTTGGCAAGCAGAGCTATACTTATTACGTACATCTCAAGAGCAAAAAACCAGTTGATCTGCAAGAAAATTTAGGTTACTGCATCTGGATTGGAATTACCATTTATGTGTGGTATTGTCAATGAATAACAATGTCAGGTATCACAGAGGTTTCCCTTTCTTGCTATTTCATGGATAAATTCAAAAGATGTTAGTGCATACCCATTTATGTGTGTGTGTACGTGCCTAACATTTGGTGAAAAGGGGTACTCAGAGTAATAATGTATCTGCCAACATTTTTTCTTTGGCTAGGAGGGCTATACTTATTACATACATCCCAAGAGCGAAAATTCAGGTGGACTAAGAAAAACTAGGTTATTGCATCTGGTTTGGAATTCCCATTTGTGTTGCACTGTACATGAATAAAAATATCAGGTATCATAGAGATTTCCCTCTCTTGCTATTCTGTGGTAAATTCTGAAGCCATCAGTGCATATTTATTTTTGAAATGTGAATTTTACATGTGAATTGAACAAAGTTGCAAGAGGAAATTTAACTCTATTTCTAGAATGTCTGAAAGATATCCTGTGCAGAGTTGCTTTTTAAGGATTCATCCCAAAATTGTGGAGTGTATGACACTTGACTGTAAACACAAGTTTGTGAACGGCCATACTCACCTCCATTCTCTCCGTAGAAGAAGAATGTTAATGTAACATTACTGGGTAGTAGAGGCTTGCACTAATGAATGAATTCCAATTTTTTCTCTTCAATGGAAAATTTCCTGGTCCACTGTCACGTGGATGAATGTCTCACACTGGGTAACATTTTAAGCAGAGTTTGTTAATCTCCTTTTTCTTTTCTTCTAAATGTTAGAAATATTTTTGTTTGTTCTTCCAAATTGTGCCTCTAATGTATATACTCTTCATTTGTAGATAGTGGCCTTGCGCAGAGCAAAGAGGAGAAACATGGAGCGACTAGTATTAGCTTGTGGGGGAGAGGCTGTTAATTCTGTTGATGACTTGACTCCGGACTGCCTTGGTTGGGCTGGGCTCATCTATGAACATGTACTTGGAGAAGAAAAGTACACATTTGTGGAAAATGTGAAAAATCCTCATTCTTGTACAATTTTGATAAAAGGTCTATGCTGTTTTATTCATTTATTTATCGCATCCGATTTTGTGTCTTTTTGCTTTCATGTTTCTTTATATTAAAGTGGGCTGCTTAAGTATTGGTGTCGTCAGTATTCATTCTTGGTCAATTACAGGGCCTAATGATCATACAATTGCTCAAATAAAAGATGCCGTTCGAGATGGTCTTAGATCTGTTAAAAACACAATTGAAGATGAAGCAGTTGTACTGGTGAGAATATTGTTACTAATCTTTCTTAACCATTCTTTTTATGCTTTTCCACCCTGTCGGCAACTATATTGAGCATACATTTGTAAGAAAGAATCTAGTGCATAGCATGTGTTTACCATTTATTAAAATTACCACTCAGCATTTGGGGTCTCAAAACGAAGTCTTGAAACCCCATGACTGTTTTGATGCGGCCTAGAAAGACAGTCATGTTTCAGTGTCGGTGGTGCATTCCTTTCAATAATGTACACCTTTGCCCCTAAATTTTCTTGTAGAAATTCTGCCAAGGCACCGTGTGTTCTCTAAATCACCAGTTAAATAAATCCTAATTTTTTGTCGAAGTTCGAGAGAATAGTCACATATGAACAACTAGATTTGAGTTCTAGCAAAAGACATCGTTTTATGGTCTTTCTTTATAGCTGACTTTTTGTATTAGTGGTTTGCTGAACTAACATTTGTTTGATGTCTAATCAACAGATTTTTATAGTTGAGTGAAATTGTTGTTGTATCTGCGTTTGGTTGTTTCTTGATTAGATTACTGTTGTTACTTTTCCTCGATGTGTTGACATATGTTTTGTCTAATGGTCTCCCCCCCCCCTCATTTTATACAATTACATGTATGCATAAATAAGCTAAACTTGCATTGCTTCGGCACATTTTCTATGGCATGTCTACCGGCAGGAATATCCAACCTCAGAGATTATTTTGTTTGATAGTTTTCAACTTAAAAGAACACTGCAAGGGAGTGTTCATCTTCTAATGAGTCTTTGCCAAAGGAGGTGGAATCTCAAAGGGGATAAAGAGATTTGGTGGCTTATCCTACATGCTATACTGTGGACTCTATGGAATGAAAGGAATAACAAGTTTTTCAGAGAAACTAGAGCTGTGGATAGAGTGGTGTCTTTTATTTGTGAGTGTTAGAGAGTTCGCGGAGCTCCTTTGTAATGTGAATTCTAACAACTCCTGTTGTTTGGGTCTTTTGGGGGGGCTTGTGCTGACCACTCCGCCATGGTGTGGAAAGCCCTTTGTATAGGGATTTTTGAGAGCTCTTTGTACACACTTGTATATCCTTCTTTTATATTAATACATAAGTGGTACTACCCACTTTCAAAAAAAACTTAAAAGAAATCTGCAGAAAAAATTACATGTCATTTCAAATTAATAAAATGTTAAATTTTCGGGTTGGTTGGTGAAACTTTCAATTGGTAGCACTTTGGATTTCTGTAGTTGCAGAACAGTTATTTTAAGGGAGAACATTAGGTTTTGGAAGCCATATATGTGGTCTTTTGTCTTCCAACGAAAAGCTCCAAAAGAAGTTTCTGGATTTTGTCCTCCTTTTTGGGGGAGGGGGTGGATGCAAGGAATGTAATATTGGATCGGGTATGCCCAATCCGGATTGGATTGGATCACCTGAATCGGCCAATCCAAAGGAACTGATCCAATCCACCAAAAAAGTTTTTAAAAAGCATTTACATAATTAAAAGGAGCTTTAAATAAATAGAAGTTATATTTATAAACAAAAAAGTATTTACACAATATAACTAATGTAAAGACATTTGAATCTCTTTAAATCAATCCCTAATAGGTTAGGATCAGCCGATACATAAAAGAATCAGGTGATTTTGGCCCGATTCGAATTGAGTCAGACATTCTTTAATTATTTTTTTTTTCATTTTTTTAAAAGTTTCAAATTGGGATCAGGTTAGGGGCTAGAATCAGATCGATCCCTGCTGATTCCGATCCGAATTGGCCGATCCAGATCAGGATCGGCCGATTCTGCATTCCATGGGTGGATGAGGATGGCGGGGAGGGTTTAGGTAGTGTTGGACAGTCTTGGAGAATGTTGTTAGGTAACCCCTACACCTGTGCGATAAAACAACCAGAAAAAGGTGAAGCAGTGAAGGCAGCCTTCGCTTATTATCAGTAGAAAGTGAAGCATTCGTAGCTTTGCATGGGTGCAAGTCAATATGAATCAGATAAAATTGTGTGAATTGTATGTTGGCGTACGTTCTTAATAAAGGTTTTTTGTTAATGGAACTATTTTGGCAAGCGGTCATTCTTCATTATTGTCGGTTGTGTAACAGTGGCTAAATTGCTACTTCGGGTTTTGCTATATTATTTATCTTTTTTGGCTAAGCAGCTCAATTGGCCAAGTATTAGACTCCCAGGAACCTTGGGTTAAATCTCTCTTCTTGTACAACCACGGGAGGTAAGATTTTAACCCAAGATCTTCCCTTCAAGAGAGGGTGGCTCATGCCTATGAGCCACAGGTAAATGATTTCATGTATTGATGGATAGTATTAAAGATGCGATGTTGTTTCCTCTTTAGTATGTTTAACAATAAGAATATGCAAATTCCTGTTTGTCGTTTTTTGTTCAGTTTACATGCTCATCATCATTGAACTTGCATCATGGCCATGACGCTGGTTCATTTTCTTTGCATCAAAAATTAGGGAGCTGGCGCTTTTGAGGTTGCTGCCAGACAGCATTTAGTCAACAATATAAAGAAAACTGTTCGAGGGGTAAAATGCCCTTTTTCCACCTCTTCTATTCCCCTAATGCGAAAAAAAGGGACTTTTCTTTGTTTGTTGCTTTACTCTTCATGATGATAATTGGCCTACTGAACAGCGTGCTCAGCTTGGTGTGGAAGCCTTCGCTGATGCTCTTCTGGTCATACCCAAGACACTGGCGGAGAATTCTGGTCTTGACACGCAAGATGTTATCATTGCCATCACGGTAGACTTTTCTTCCTTCCCCTTGTATCCCCAGGACATTTCATGTTTAATTATTAGCGAGTGTCATTTAAGCATGAGATTCACTTATTCTGGGTGATGTCTAGGGAGAACATGACAGAGGAAATATTGTGGGTTTGAACCATGACACTGGAGAACCAATGGATCCCCAAATGGAGGGGATCTTTGACAATTATTCCGTCAAGCGCCAAATCATTAACTCTGGGTAACTCATCATCTTTAGATCATGGATCTGGCACTTCTTTTTGTTTTATGGTTTGTTGATTGCCTTCATTTTTTCCGTTGGAACTTTCTTAACAATAACCCCTTTTGTTTTGTGTTCTGCAGACCTGTCATTGCATCTCAGTTGCTTCTAGTGGATGAAGTAATTCGTGCCGGTCGCAATATGCGGAAACCCACTTAAAGTATACTCATTTCTCGACATGTTTTTTTGAAGATGAGTGGTATAGCTTTTTTGCGGTATTTCATCTAACCGTTTTGAGTGCTCTTTCTAAAGGTAGTAAGCTTTCCGCAAGATTTTCTCTTCGGTCTCTCACGAGTTGTGCCTCTATCAAATTCAATGCTCATGACCGAAACTTTTGTATCAAAGAATGAGCACATGTGGTTACAAGTGTGGATTGGATATAATGTTTCATGTTGTTTTCAAAGCATTGCCTCCGTTTTAAAGAGGTGCTGGCTTTGGCTCGTTACATGTTGGAATCACTGACACCCGTTTCTGTTGATTTCTTTTCACTGCCACAGGGATACGATAGTTTACTTTCTTTTTATTATTGGCATGGATTGGTGAAGGTGATTAGCTTCTCAATACGTAGGCCGAGTGCATTGTGGAAATCCGAAAGTGCTATGAATTGAAAAGGATATCGGAAATCAAGGTTTGCCGGCCATATCGGTCGTATCAATTTTTGACTGGTATGATACGGTACGATATTATATCGTTCTGTCCCGCAAGATGTCAAGACGAAAAAAGTCTATATATACATATAGCATATGTAAAATAACATAAGAAAATTCTTAGTTCAATTGGTCAGGTGGTTTGTTTATTTCGTCTGAGAAGTCTTAGGATCGAATCTTGTTAACGTCTCTAAGATTTTGAATTTTTTTGATTGAAAATTTTAAAAAGAAACAAAAATACGAGTGCAATCGGTGTGTTTCGAATTCAAATCACTTTCAAATCGGTAAAGATAATTAGTCAACTTATTTATAAAGTGTTTTGTATTTAAAAAATAATATAAAATGTATCGTATCACAAATTGGTTGTACCGATCTATGTTTGATACGGGTGATTTGTCCCATATTAGATCGATTTGTAAAATTTTATCGAAAACCCCCCTCATGACTCATTTGGAACAGAGGAAGACAAACTGATATGGAGAGAATCTCTTGGATTTCATATTGCCTCAACTCTAAAATGAGCTCCCATACAGTGTATATTAGAATCCTCGTAGTCATCAAAAATAATACTAATACTACTACTAAAGGCTACAATGAGACTGAGAGACGGCCGGCCTCCACGTCGCCACTTTGTCTTTGTTGGAACCAATATGTCGTAACAAATTAAATTAAAGGTACAAAAATTAGAATCAAAATATCATTAGAGTACAGACATTGTTATCCAAAATTTTGTGTTGCTTAGATTTTATTCTTAAAATATATTGCAAATCTAAAAACGTTGTATGGGTAGCCGCAATTTTAATCTTTACCTCCGTCTATATTCTACTACTAGTTTATTCCCTTCCAACTTAATTAAGTCAGAGGAATAGGATTAAACCCATGGAATTGTCCAGGGAATATATTCCAATATTATCGGAACCAATGGCCGGGGTGGAAAGTCTGCGTTCTAGCCGGGGGCACAAGTGGCTTGCCACTTCTCTTCTATTTCTCCAGTGGGCGGGCATCGCTTTTGGAAGAACCTTTCCTTTGTCAGCTCAACAGCAACAAGGGCACCAGCAATTCCTTTCCTACTGCATACCATAGGAGTATGCACATGGCAAGTGCAACATGTGTATGTGCAAATAAACAAAGTTTACCAGATTCAATCTGTGGACAATATTATGCTCAAATAATATCAAGCAGAATATGTTCCCTTCCATTCTTGAAATGCTGAAACCGCCTCCCCTGATCATCTCCTCCGGCAAATCTATAAAAAGTCTCTTCTCTTCAGTACTGTTTTCCCTGCTTATTGGTTGATGTGGATTTGAGTTTGTGTAAGTTTAACTATAATACAACTTCCATAACCACGTACTTGCATGGGCTAATGTATAACGTGATACTCTAGAGAAGCGCTTGTTGCATGGCGGCTAGCTCTAGAGCTGGTAATTAAACTACTTCTTCAGGGAGCAAACTGGACCTTCTTCTTGTTCTTCTTCTTCTTGCTCTTCTTCTCGCCGCCGCCGTCTCCGCCGTCTTCGGCCGGGCCGGGGTCTGTGGTGACCTCCTTGGTCTCCAAGATCTCGACGCGCCGGTTGGTTGCCTTCCTCATCCGGATCGCCACCTCCTGCGGGTCGAACGACCCGCAGACGCTCACCCTGCACTGCTTCCTCTCTATCATATGGCTCTCCAGTTCTTCTCCAATCCAACCAGCAGTGTTCAAGGTTCAAGTATTCAGAAGAAGAAGAGGCAAACCGAAGAAAAAAAGAAGGAAGAAAGCAAGAGTTCTATTTTTTTTTTATTTTTTTGGTCTTTTGGTTATGGGAAGAACAGATCTTTACCATGCATGTGGAGGAGGGCTCTGCTGATCCTTCTGTAGCATCCGTCGCAGTCGATGTTCATCCTCATAACCATGCAGTAGAACTGCCAGAAGAAGAGGAAGAAGAAGAAGAAGAAAAGGAAACATCCATGGAGGTCTTTTTAGAGTCCTTCCCCTTGAGATAGGATGCTACCTGTTTAGAAGAAAGATTAAAAATAGAGACAAGAGAGGGAGAGACTTGTGGGCATGCCTTGTCTGACATGTGTAGAGGGCTTGGCTTGGGAGGAGGCTTCTGATGGCTGCTGCTGCTGCTCTCTCTCTCTCTCTCTCTCTCTCGGTAAAGCTGAGGACGATTTATGGGAAGGAGAGAATATTGTGAGGTTGATGGCCTCTCTCTCTCTCTCTCTCTCTCACACACACACACACACACACACACACACACACACACACACACACACACATAGACATGCCTAGCTAGTTGGGAGTTGTGGGGGAATCATATTCTGTGGGAGGGGCTTGGGAGGAAGCACGCGTGCCCCCCTCAAATTCTAATTTCCAAGCTTTTTCGTCGGCTGGTTGTCCTCTTTCAGCTTCCCTTTTGGGGTGGACTTCATATCTCCTCTTCTTTTTCTAGATTTCCTTACCTTTACATGAAGTGTCCAAGTCTCAGAGCAAAGGAACAGTCTTATGGCAACACCATGGTAAAGAATAAAAGATGGTAAGAGTTCTTCGTCCCCTTCAGCTCTTTTGTCTGAATGCAATGTTAGCCCACTTCAAAAAGGCACCGTGGGCTATTGTTCATACATTTATGTTGAGAGAGGTTTGTAAAGTTTAACCAATCAAATCAATCAGATTCACTTAGACTACAAATCACTCAGATTCACATACATTATGTGGGTAAAATGAAAAATACATTATGTGGGTAAAATGAAAAAAAAAAAGTGAACAGGTTTCCTTAGTGTGTGTGTGTGTGTGTGTCTGCACTGCCTCGGCCATTGGATGGCAATTCAACAGCCAACAATGTAAGGAGAAGTTGATAATTCCGGCTTTTAAGGAGAGACTTCCTTTAAACAACCAAGAATATAAAGCATAGGGCTTGCGCATACATTCTAATCAGTAAGATGCATTGTTCCTTCCTCCTAGACTGACAACACAATCCCTTAGATATATATATATAAAGGAATAATAAAGTTGATCTTCTGCTTCCACCACAAGAAAGAAAATAACAAAAGTCACCATTAAAACATTCAAGCTGACACTCAAATTAAGTAACAAATTTGGACTTATCGATAATTTAAAAAAATCTATATCTTGAGAGCTATCAGAGCTCAACCTGATCGAGCTAAAACTTTTCGTCATCTTCTAAGCACAACAGATAGGCTATCAAGCCCACAACAGGAATGAATCTCAGAGTTCTCACTACTCCCAGAGTGCTTTCCTTGACATTCTGAAGGTTGTCACCAATCAACCATGGCTGAAAGATGGCGTAAAGGATGATGTCCCAAATGAACGCATAAGCAAGCCGCTCTGATCCAAGGTACCTCCCCAGGAATTCCAACCTATCAGTCAATTCCCCATATCCACCATCTGCTCTCCCGTAGATAGCCCACAATGCTGAGCTAAGGCACACAATGCCACCAGTTATTCCCACAAATGGTGCACCTTTACTCATCAATGAAACCAACTGGTATGGCTTCTTAAGTGGGTACTCTCTGTCGACATCATTGAGCCGGATCGCCATGTAAGGTATTAGAAAAGCTGAAAATTAATTAATAAATAAAGATTAAGCTGGTGAAAGTATCACCAGGATGGCTGATGCAAATAAAAGGATGAAACTTTCTTTCAAACAGTAACTGGGACTAGAAATTTGATGACCAAGAAACTTGAACTTTAAATGACCAACGTACTGTTTGTAAGAAACATCTGAAAGCCCCAAAGAATATCCAATGAACCTCCATATCTGTCCCTCCGACGATCAGTGAATAGCAATGGAGCAAACATAAATGTCCACCCAATGACAAAATTGAATAGTCCTTCAGACATCTGCAAGGACAAAAAAAAAATGGAGGCCAGGAATTAGAAGAGTAAATTTGTCCATGAGAGGTCCCCCACCCCCCACTTTTTTTTTCTGATGGGGTGGGGGGAAGAATGTTATCATTTAAATAACAGAAGCTTGTGAAACCAATACAACTTTCAGATGATTCTTACAGGATGGAGCACCGGTGCTTCAATAGCATGAATGCCAACTACACTGCCAAGAAATTCGACACATGCATTAGTAGAATGAGAAGGTGAAGCATTATGTTGGCTTATAACTTTGTAGACTTTTAACAGAATGACAGGATCAAACCACCTTTTAACACGCATGAGCTAATGACCTCTTCTTAAGTTAATTCTTTCTAGTTTCATAACAGCAATGATCATTCCCCTCAGCAAAACACATTCCCATTCACACTTCCACCTTGTTGGCCCCCACCATTATCTTCCCATAAAAGTGCATTACAGTAGACCTCATCTGGATGCAATAAAACCTGGTGCTCACGAGGCCAATAAATCCCGAACAATTTCCCCTCATGATGCAACACAATAGACACTTCCTCTACATATGAGCAAGCACCCGATGGGCAAAGTGAATTAAGTGAATTGAAATCACATAAAGTTGCCACCTTAGCAAGGGTTTGAAGCATTTCATTCAAAAGCAAACACAACTGAAGAATCGAAGCTTACCAGAGTTCAGTATGGGTAAGATGAAGAAGAAATTGAGTGAAAGGCCGACGAGGTCGTTCACTGTTGCTTGAGAAATCGCCCACACTGGATCCCCCTGCAGCGTGGATCAAAGTGAATCCAAATAAACAGACACTTCCCGGTCGCTTACGCCCTCTTCTTATGCACAAACACGAGGAATGGAAGGGGAATGGCTACCGGAGCATAAGGGAGAAGGAAGAGCCAGAGGATGTAGGCGGCCTCCGCAGACCACAGGGCAGCCTGCATAGCCCTCCTGAACCTCTGGGTTCCCTCCTCCGCTGTAGATTGGTGCCCCAAGGGTTCATCTTTCTTCTGGGCACGGCAAAGGCCGAGGACGATTCTTGTACCTCCTCGTACACCGTACCCACCCGCCCTTGGCAGCTCAAAGGGTCGACGTGGGCTTCGACGGCTGTAGCGATGGTGGAGGAAAAGGCCGCTACTGCTACTGCTACTGCTACTGCTGCTGGAATGGCGGGCATCAACCCCGTCGTAGCACCCTGGAAAGGGGGCAGCTTTGGGAAGAACCATCAAGGTTCTCGGGGCATTGCTGCTGGCGGCGGCGCCCCAACACAACAGCGGCCGACATGCCATTTGCCAACCTTGTTTCCTCCCCTGGCGCCTGCCTCAGGCTCTATCTGCGCGCGCTCTTCGAGGGAGAAGCTCTGCTGCAGTGCAGACTGTGGGTGGAAGCCATTAGCCATGGCGTCCAACCATTTAAGGGGAGCTTGCTGGGGAATCGATTACTCGCTTGTAGGGAGGCCAAACGACGCAGGAACGCTCTACGCCGTTGCAATATACCCCCTACAATTTTTCATATTTTTTTATCTATCTCGTTATGTTTAGATCTGCATCATTTAGACGAGGGTTGGGGGAGAGAAACAGGGAAGAGAGCGTTAGGAGTTGAAGGAGGACCTACCAAAAAGAGTTAGGAGTTAGAGGAGTTAAAAAATTAAGGGTTTATTTGAAAAAAATATTTTCCTTACATTAATATAGTGCCAAAATTGCCTTGATGTTACATTCCATTTCAAGATGTAAAGAATATTATGTTTTTATTCACGAAATTATTTTTTCAAATAAAAATAACCTTATAGAGAAGAGTTATTTTGATGGATGGATTGTGTCAAAAAAAGAGAGAGAGAGAGAGAGAGAGGGATAAAAAGATAGATATGAGAAGAGAGAGAAAGAGATTACGGATAATTTTAATCTTTTCCAAATTTAGTTACAAATTAATTAGAAAATAAAAGATTTTACTAAAATGCTAAGAATTGGTGATAACAAGAGTATCTTTGCAAGTACAAGGTTATTTAAAAAAAGGAGATTATAGAGATTTTTAACTCTATTTTTTGAGTCTATGTTTCTTCACCTCGTTAAAATTAAATTTTTTTACATACGCCGAGGTGTAATGATTTGTTTCATAGAAATTATATCGTGTGGGAAATTATAATTATTAAAATCTTTTTTACAATCTCTACCAAACGTAGCCTACTCACACCCTATCTACGTTCATTTATAGAGAAGCTCAGCTACAGATATTGATGTTGAAAGCCATGTCATCTACCCATTTGTGGGAAGCTTCCTCAAGAATTGTTGGAGTCACTAGACAGAAAAGATAGTGGGCATTGATATGGGTTCCCATAGCAAGTGTGCATTTGTATTGAACTCCTTGTATATCATCATAGTTGATTGTTAACTCATTAATCACAATGATGTTAAGTCTAAGCCCAACTTGGAAATGATTGTTTACCCTCAAAATACTCTCTCTCTCTCTCTCTCTCCCTTCAGTTCACTCACTTCGGCAAGAAGACCTGTTTACCCTCAAAATATTCTCTCTCTCTCTCTCTCTCTCTCTCTCTCTCTCTCTCTTCAGCCCACTCACTTCGGCAAGAAGACCTCCTAATTAATAACCCTCTAACATCACCATGCAAGACATGTGTAGCCAGAATTTTGGTGAACCAACCGACTAGACCTGTACACGGAGCGGATACGAAGCGGATAGTCTGATATCTGAATTCGTATCCGATTATAATCGGTCGGATATCCGAATCCGACACTCTATTATGGTGTATTTTTGTCACTATCCGAATTCGAATTCGACGGATATTATCTAGATTCGGATATATCCGACTATCCGATTAGGTGTAATCGAATAGCCAAATATCATTCGGATTGGGATATATCCGACTATCCGATTAGGTATAAAAATATGTTATATGTTCACAATTTTTTAATTTTTAAATATATAAATATATATATAATGAATTAAAAATATAATAAATATAAAATATGATTATTAACTGAAAAATCTGAGAGCCAACCTAGAGTGATTCATGTATAATATCAAAAAAATTCATATTTATATTCGGTCGGATAATATCCGACACGGATATCTTAATATCCGAATTCGTATCCGATTAATAATCGGATATCTGATATCCGAATAAATTATCCGTCGGATATTTTATTCGGATAATTATTCGATTAAACGAATACGAATTCAAATTCGGTTTGAATTTTAAACAGATAATTGTCAGGCCTACAACAGAATGAGAAAGAAGAGGTTATTTGGAGGAGGGATGGGGGGAAGTGAGAGAGTGAGAGAGAGAGAGATAGGGTTAGGAAGACCAGGATCTCACCCCTCTAATAGACACACACACATATATTTATATTATATTATTATGTCAAGACAAGTTTTTCTCTTTGACTTGGCATTATATATATATACACACACACGTAAAGAAGGATGGATGACAGTGGTGTGAATTATGAGGTAAGATAAAACTTCAGAGCACATTCCCATGGATCACCACCATGGATGAAACTTTTTAGGGATAACCCAAGAATATTTAGTTTATTCCCAAGGGTGCTTAAGATATTATGATGATTCGAAGGATATGGGCAGAAACACAAGATTTGGGGAACATGTAAACAAAAACTTCTTCCAAATATGGATGGCTACCTGGGGGTAGGTTGGTTTAGCTGATCCTTTTTTTTTTGGCTGTCTAAAGATTATCCCCACCCACATTTTGGCTGTCAATGTGTTGGATCCAAGTTGGACTTATGAAATCAGTCTATGACTGATCTGATTAAGGAATGTTTAATTAGGGCATGTTTGGCATGATTCTCCAATTGAATCACTTTTTCTATAAATCCCAATCCAGTTGCTTTGAAAGGATATGGTAGCTTGGAGGTTTTTCATATAACCTTTGAGAAACACTCGTTACATCGGTGGCAGTGCAGGTAGTTATTAACTACACCGTCACCGGTTTCATCTATTTTATTATTATTATTATTTTTATTTTTTTTGAGTGAAACTCATGTCAAATTATCTTTGCGTAGGATTCAAGTTACCCATATATCTTGAGTCTCGCGACAAAAGAAAATGACGTGAATAGTATAAATTGAAATTTGCATTATTTTCACTTTTTTTTTTTTACTTGGCGCGCAAGTCACGACAGTGGTTTGGAACCCATATAAAGATAATTTGACGTGAGTCTTACTAAAAAAAATTCAAAAAAAAAGTTGAAGTTGGTGGTAATGTAGTAAATATTTCTCATAATCTTTTGTCTTCTAATAAAAAGTTTTAAATTAGAACTCTCTAGATGAGAAGACAAATGGAGCTGCTTGAAGAGTTGACATAAAATTAGAAAATTATTTAGACCCACTTCCATCCAATGATTTATGTTGACAGTGACAGAGGCCATCTTTGACACAACATTTTAACTGCAAGCTTCTTTAAACTTTTCATATGTTTCAAACAAGTTATTTTAAGGGTTTATGTTTATGAAGACATTTGTACAGTTTTTTAGTTATCCTTTGGCTTCTAACAAAAAACTATAAATGGAGAATTTGGACAAAAATAGGGGTTTGACTTGTGCAATTAGCCACGAGTTAGTATAACTACGTTTACTCATTATTTTCATTTAAAAGTAAAAGCAAAAAATAATCTGCAACTAAAAGCCCACTTTGATAACGGATTAGAATAGGGGTGAGTGACTTATTCGGGGTGACGTGCTGTCATGACCCGGATATTCGGATCGAGTATCTGCTGATTTCAGAGTATTTTCGTGGATCTTGGATCACGTTTTCTAATTAAAATGAAAATTTTGAATATTAGGTATTTGGATCCCCAAATATGAGATAACAATTTATTTTTGGACTCCGTAGCATAGTGCATGTTACACACTTTTCGAAGATCATCGGGTTAAAATTTGAATTTTTTTTACATGTTTTAGATTTTTAAATCAAAAGACAATGAAAAAGAAATAATAAAAGTCTTATAAACCCCCCACCCCTTCTTCTTTCTCATTCTCTCGTTCTCTCTTCTCCTTCTCCCGTTTCTCTCCCTCTCTCCCACATTTCTCACTATCTCCCTCTACTTCACTCCCCAACGGCCGACGGTGGTGTGGAGACGAGGTGGAGGATGACGTGGGTGACATCCGACGCGGACAGGAGCAAGAGTCGGGCGATGGAGAGCGGTGGAGGGTTTTACGGAGTTCACGACTGACCGCAAGGATTTTGACGGTTCAAGTCGATTCGGCGTTTATTACGCGGTAAAGTGTCGTTAAAGGTAGGGGGATAGATTGTAACGATTCGGAGATCCGGATACTAGTAAACCGATACCAAGACTCGGAGACGCCACCCAAGAGGCTGATGAGGCCCCGTAAGGGTTGGGAGGATTAGTCGAGGAGGTGCATAATGAGCTGGAATTACACGTGCAATTATAAAATGACAATTTTAAACGGAAGCAATTTACAATATGAGAGTGATATATTTACATAAAATAGTCCAGATCCATACATAACAAGTCCAACACTGAACAGAAGTCAAAATGAACAACTACACGGGACATATCCCGGCCAAAAGGGAACAAACGACAGACAGACGGACCACTGCTGGCACCTAAGATTTCCTGCCAAAAGCACGAGAAAAATCTGCGGTCTGCTGCTCCGTCTCACCTGAAAAGGAAGGGTGAGCCTCACAACAAAGACTCAGTAGGGTTCACGTGAATCCCTACCTCGCAACTAAACATATAAAGCAATTCATCACGCAATGGCATAAAAGAACGACAGTCAATAAAGCTGTATAGATATATGAACAGTTAAAAGACAGCTAATTTTAAATGCCATTTAATATTCGAACGAATATTTAAACGCGAGAATTATAATCTACCAATAGAATGAAAATTCAACATTTCCAAGTGACATGAGAGAGAAAGAACCACCAGAAAGAAGACCAGACGCGTCCACTGACGACTTATACTGCGTCTCAAGTATCTACCAAGCCTGGAACAGGCAAGTGAGACACGTAACAGTAACCAAGGTCAAGAACTAGTCAGGGTCACATCGTCAGTGTCAGTCCAAGCCCCTGACCATGTGTGCACACACATGCTCAATACCTTGAGCCAGGCCTCTAGCTAGTTCCCCCAGTAGGATGCTACTGCCAAGTAAGGGGGCCCACGGAAACTAGCTTACAAACCGTACACCGGGACTACCCCGCCACCTCTCCCAGGTGGGCCGACACTAAAGGTCCTCGGGCTACGACTAGTGCTTCCATCACAAGGAATGAGAAAATAATTCTATTGGGATCTAAAAATATGTCACAGTTCATAAAAATATTTAAACATGGCTAACATGCATCAATAATTGCATAATGAAATGAACGGAATTAAATTCATATTCTGCAGGCTTAAACGGTCTAATATAGGGCCGCAAGAAGCTGGGAAACGATCAAACGACTGACCGCCAAGTTCACCCATGCGGTCTACTCATGACCGTCGGGCCACGAACATTTCATATATTTGGCAGAATAAAACCTTAATTCGGGAAATGATCGTACGATTGACCGCTTAGGGATGGAAAACGGTGTGGTCAAAGACCGCTAGGCTTACACCGCCTTACTTAGTCAAAGGGTCGTAGCGGTCGTTTACTGGGCCGCTAAGGTTCACAAACAGTCGGTCGAAGGACCACCAAGTTCTACAAATGGTCTAGGTTGAGACCGCTAAGGTCCACCACCTTACGCCGTGAAGAAAACGGTCTCTGGAATGACCGCAAGCCGTCCAGAGAACCCGATCCGTGGGTAATGCATATGAAACCCCTCCTAATCGATCCAGATCGATGGGAAAACATATTTAACCTGCCTTACATCAATCCCACACCCATTCCATAACATTTATATGCCCAAAAACATAAAAACAATGGTCATGGATGGATTAAAACATAAATATCAATGTTCATGCTATCAAGACATAAATGACGATTTCCATGCATGTAATCCTCCTAACAACATGCCAAAGGACAGAAAATCAATCCTAACGAAGCAAGGAAGTCATCCCCCTACTTAGTTTAATCCAAAAATGCAGTTTCCTCGCCGTTCTACACGAGGAGACCGCGCCACACCACGTGGGATTCCCGCCTCCACGCTCCTCTGTTGCCTCCACGATGACAGCACCGCTCTACCCACGCCTCGGGCTCGCCAAGACACCACCTGCACACCCTGCAAAGCCCCCAGGGTGATCAAACCACCGAAAAGCAAGGAGAGAGGGGGGGCGTGCGACCGTGGGAGAGAAAGAGAGTGAGAAGGGAGAGAGAGAACTCCCACGTAAAACACAAAAAAGAGTTTATTATATTATTTTTTTGTTATAAAACTTTAAATTACAATAAGGCCTTAAAATAAGTGAAATTACATATATGCCTTATTTGAATTCTAAAAGCTTATACAAATGGGCTATTCAATTGGATTCGACCCATTAAGCCCATTAAAATAGCCTAAATTCATTAATCTTTCCACACTTCAACACCGATAAGAATTCGCTAAGAATCCATTAACTACCGGGTCTTACATAGATTCTTACCCTCCTCGTGTTACTTCCTCACAGTTTTGAGCCGATTCGTGTGAGGAAGAGCGGGTTTCCTTTATGTTATGGGAGAAATGTATGTTTGGGACGAGCGGCGATTTTCGTCATTTTGGACGGTGTTTCTTAGTATAATTTTGTGAATTCGATGGGTTGGATGACGATAAATGGTTCTCTCTCATTTTCCCGCATTTCCATGCGATTTCGGGCCGTGGTAAGGCTGAGAGAGGGTTTGGCTTATAATTTGGCGAAAAAAATCATGTTTTGGGATGTGAGACGGTCCTGGTCGTTTCGTGTTGTGGAATGTAGCCATTTGGCGTTTCCCGACATTGTGCCCGGTGGGGACAAGTTCCCCAATATTTTTTTACCCACGATCGGGGCAACTGGGGCATGGATCGAGGTCCCACTGCGGGTTCCCGACCGTTTTCGGTGTTCAGAACAGAGTACAGCAGGGCTGCACTGGGAATTTCGGTCGACCGAACCGGATTGGATCGGTCGACCATTTGTGGGTGTCAGTCGACCGTTCTCAGGGAACAGTTGACTGTTCGCTTCTGGGTGGGCAGATCGCCTAGCAAGTCCGTCGACCTATGCCCTGGGTCGATCGACCGACCGACCCAGGGACAGGTCTACCGAAGCTCTAGTCGGTCGACCTTCTCACCCTCTTTTCCGTTCCACCCGTGCTTCGAGTGGGTTGTCCCATTAGGTCCCATTGACCATCATTTGTCCCGTGGATATCCTGGACACTCTGGTGGATTCGGATTTGGGTTTTTAGGTGTCCGTGAGTTCCGTAGAGTCTCGTAAAGCGTGCCAAGTAAACTTATGTGTTTGGTTGGTTTTGGGTGCCCGAGGAGGGCTATTTATGTAGGGCTTGGGTAATCGTAAAGAGTCATTCCTGCATGAGTTGGCAAGCTGGTATTTGTTGATTTCAAGTATTCGCGAAAGATTATTCCCACATAATTCAGGAGTTCATGTGAGTTGTTCGAGCCGGTATTGGTTGTTTTTGTTCGGCTTTGTGTCACGGCTTGAGGCCGTATTCTACTATCGTTTGATTGTATACATGGACACTTCGACGGTTCCCATGAGACCACGGGTCTAGTGTCTTACTGTTGCATTGTCTTGAGGGCACATCGTGGTTGGACTAGGTGAGACTTCCTAGTGTGCATGGCACTCGTAGAGTAGAGGCGAGACCACCTAAGTGAACGTGCCTTGGTTAGGGTAAGTGTACGTTGCTGTTGGATGCAGAAGCACGTATCCCGTGTCAGGTAGTAGGACACGACCGTGTTGTTAGGTGCAGAGGTACGAACCCTAACTAGTCCCAGAGAGAGATGTGTGTGTGTGTGTCTCTATACCCCTCCCGAGATCGGGGTGTGGGCTGTGCATGAGACTTAAGAGACGGATTTGCCGAGCTAGGTAGAGTTACCGAAAGTCTTATCACAGCCCTCTCGGTAGACAAGGTAGAGCTTCTGCGACGGCGAGGTCGTGGCTTTCCAACAAAGTTGTCAAGGTTCTCTTTTAGATCGAGACTAAGGTTGTTCGGCATTGAGGCCATAACTTCTCCCGAGAGTGGAGATAGTGCTCTTGACTGTGGGGTTCGAACTATGACTTCCGTTAGCATGACGGGCCTTCACAACAGGGGTGTCGTGGGTTTTTCCTGATAGCGTAGTCGCAGTTTTGCCCATTGGATCGGCGATTCTGGCTAAGAGGTTAGGGTTCTCCCTTAGAGTATTGTGTTCTAATGGCTACTGTTGTTACTGGTATTATTGTTATTCCTGTTGTTGCTATTATTACTGTTGTCATTGTTGTTGCTACTGTTCTGTTGTTATTGTTGTTACTGTTTACCACGGTTGTGTTGTGGCAGGGATATGCGAGACTCCTACTGAGTTAATGAGATGAGACTCATCCCTTTTCTTTTCAGATTTGGTGTACCTTTGCGCATTTTCGAGGGCTTACGCGACGCCAGAAAAAGTTCATAGTTACTAGCTGCGAGGGCCGGGGTAGGCCCAACTCAGTGCATGCTTCTTTTTCTGTTGACTGTATCCTGTGGACTCATACTCTAGATTGTACTTAAATAGTTGTAAAATATTAATTTTGGTTCTGTTATTTAATTAATTGATCTTGTACTTCATTTCTCGCATTTATTTTAAATTTCGATGCATTACTACACCGTCAATTTAACTGTTCCGAGTTCCGTAGCTCGTGAGTAGCGGGCCAAGATTCGGGTCACGCCGATTACCTTTCAGTATCCGATCTTGGGTCGTGACACGTGCCTACCCTCTATTCCTATCCGACTCCGGCTAAGTCATTCCTTCTCTTTCATGAGAATGAGAAAATACACCATAATCTTTATCCGACCCCGATTAAGTCAAAATAAATTAAGTTAGAATAACTCACTCGACACTGGATAAACCATCTTAATCAAGCTGCTTCCGTTATCAAAATGGGCCAAAAATGTTGCTTAAGCACATTGTGAGTGTATGTTTGATGTAGCTTACCTTTAGGTTTTGATAACTCTCACTTACTTTAAGGAGAAGACATTTGATTTGGAAGCCGATCACATGATTTCAACTACGAGTTTCACACTAGATCTTCCTTTTTTAAAAAAAAAAAAAAATTTCAGGAAAAGGGTTAGCTCATAATATGATCATCTGAAGCTAATGACATCCGGCAAACAACCACTGGCTATGCCAGTTGCCACTGTGATCAAAAGTGGCCAACAACAAAAGAAGGGGAAGTTCTTATTCCATATTCTTTGCTGTGGTACCCTTTTTGTTTGCCGGATAAATCAGGTACCTCACCAAAAGTTGTTATATTTGTTTTGGTTAAGTTAAGATGGGTAGACTATTATTCGAATTTATCTCGGGATAAGTTATTCTATCAAAAAGATAGAATAAAGAGTGTTAAATTTTTTCACATTTCTCGAGAAAATATTTCAGATTATCTTATCTCTCAATCAAAATATTTTGATATATTTTTTAAAATACACTACCTTCTGTTTAAATTATCCGCTTAAACTATTCCATAATCACATAGAACTAATTTTACTGAACTGGGTGGGATTGGCATTTCAGCATTGCAGATGGGGACATTAGCAGATGCTGATTTCTACATTAATATCTAACCTTTACATCTTTAAGGTAATGCATTTTTTTATTTTCTATCTTTTAAAATCATCAAAATAGATATGTTAAAAGTCAAATTATTAGTCAGTATAAACTTGACAACTTGTTGTGTTGTTGTTGTTGTTATGTTCTTCCTTTTTCCTTCTAAAAGGATTACCAATATTCCTAATTCAAATCAATGTCCACGCAGTTTCTACTCATCAAAGACATGGTACATGATCAAAATGAGACATGTAGTAAATATTTATGTGTTTAAGATTCCTTCTGTAAGTGGTGAAAAAAAAAGGGTTAATCTCATATATATATATCATCCGTACATGTAAAGTATCAAAATTGCTATCTTTAAACATCATATATCACGTATACCATGTTATTAATCAAAAAATTCAAAAAATCTAGTAAATGACAAAGATACCCCCTGACCTTTGTGGGGAGAGATTTGGAATTGATTTGATGTTTTCATCGATCTTTATCAACAATTTTAAAATTATATCTTTATCATTTTAAACAAAAACTAAACATAAAGGTCCGGTTTGTCAACGGGGTTGTCGGAAGTATGTCGTATCCGACGAGAGAGAAATCGCCGAGAGGTCCACGCTCTCCCTCACAAAATCTTCCTTACTCGAGCCCGGGCGACGTGTTCGACCTCCTGGAGTCAAACACGGCGTCCGCGCTCGATTAATAAAGAGGGCCAAAGGGACTATTTGTTAACCAGACACGGTTAACTCACCGTGAGTGAGAGAGAGATGGGACCCACCGCTCTTTCTCTCATCGGTTGTGTTAATCTCTTTCATCGGCGCGCTAATCTACTCGGTTAACAAACACGCCCAAATGGTACAGCACAGGGGGCACTGTGGTGGATGATGCCCCACCCCCACCTCCGGTGGGGTGACAAGTAGACGGGGAATTAGGAATCTGTCTGTCTTCAGAAGATAAGGAGAAGCCCCCACAGAGCAAAATGTTCCGCGTGGGGGAGCCACCGGATGAGAAGGTGCTGCGTGGGGCCCACGCATTGGGCGGCCGTGATCATCTCCCCGTTTAAACGAGTAGGTAGAGCTGCGGACGGAGCTTTGTATAAACAGATCGGCGCAGGCGCTTCCGCCACCTCCCACCGGGCCCTCCTCCTTCGCACTCGCTAGTCCACTGGCCTCCCCGCCAGTAGCAGTGCTTCTGTCTGGGTTCCTCCATGGCCGCCACAGCGCCTTCCGGCGCCAGCTCTGTCGTCCTCGCTTGGTCTCTTTCTCTCTCTGTGCGTGCGTGCGTGTGCGTGTGCGTGTGCGTGTGTGTGTGTGTGTGGCAATGCAGAGTTTGGTGCTTGTTTCGGCTCATAAGATTTCATAAAGATGCTCTCTTTTGTACCTTGTCTCACTATTTGAGATGGTGATGACATACCCATGTGAACATAGGGGCTCGGGGGAGGACGGGCAGCTGGGGATGGGGGACTGGGAGGACAAGGACTGGGTCTGCAGCATCAGGTCCCTCGAGTCGAAGAGCGTCGTC
Organism: Amorphophallus konjac; assembly: GCA_022559845.1. Classification (NCBI taxonomy): domain Eukaryota; kingdom Viridiplantae; phylum Streptophyta; class Magnoliopsida; order Alismatales; family Araceae; genus Amorphophallus; species Amorphophallus konjac. Next base: position 187,521 of record JAHNEJ010001771.1, on the reverse strand, counting down.
GCCGTCGTCGCCGGCAGCAGGAACTCCCTCGCTATATGTGACAACGGGAATGTGAGTAAAAGATTCTTCTTTCTTTCTTTTCCTGCTTGATTATGGACTTATTTTTGTTTCTGAATATTGGGTTTTCTTTGCCCTTACTGTGAGTTGTTTGATGTTGTTGTTTTGGGGGTGGGGGGATAGTTATACACTTGGGGATGGAACCAGAGAGGCACTCTGGGGCACCCCCCCGAGACGAAGACTGAGAATGTTCCCACCCTCGTCAAGGCGCTTGCCCATGTCAAGATCATTCAGGTATGGACCAATGTGTATGTATGCGTGTATTTGTGTGTGTAGGTCATATGCTAGCAATATGTTTAAATTGTAATTTTGCATGTCTCAACTCTTTAAGTAGTGGATGGAAGGTCCAAGTGCTGAATAGTGGCTTCGATGCTTGTTTAAAATTTCTCAGGCAGCTATTGGAGGGTGGCATTGTCTAGCCGTGGATGATCATGGCCGTGCTTATGCTTGGGGTATGGCTATGTATTTCCCAGATGTTTATTGAGATATTATATTCAGTTTAACGAGAGTTTAAGTGAAACTTTTCTTTACCCATATTCTTTCTGACTTTCAGTTATATCTGTTTAATAAAATTATTCATTTTACAGATATTCGTTGAGTTATATCAAGTTAATGAAACTTGTGTGCCATATGCATTAAAGAGTTTTATGGTCTTTAGATGGTCTTGTCTCCTCTTAAATTGTTGTTTCTATCAGTTTAATGAAACTATATGTATCATCCACGTTAAAAGAATTGAATTTGGAAACCTTCAATGGTTTTGTGACCCCTCAAATTGTCACCTGTATGATGGTGCAGGTGGGAATGAATATGGACAGTGTGGGGAGGAGCCTGAGAGGAAGGATGAACATGGCAGGGCCTTTAGAAGGGACATTGTAATCCCTCAGAGATGTGCACCTAAATTATCTGTTCGCCAGGTGATAATGTTCATGCCGATCATGCTGATATCATGTATTATTATTTTAAATATGAATAACCAACACAAGGATTGCCATATTGGAACTCAATGACATCTCAATGGGACAAAGAGGTCTTGGAGAAATCTCAAGGAGATCAAGAGATTTCTCCTCATTTTCCTCATCCTTCTTTCTCCTCCTCCTCCGTCATCATCTTTGTCTCTCCTCCTTTTCTTTCCTCTTTCTTATCCTCTGCCTCCTTCTTCTCCCTCTTCTTCTCCTTTCTCGTCCTCATCCCCTCTATTGGTCTTGATTGAGATTGGTCTCTATCTCTTAGACCTTTGGCAAGACAGAGGTCTTGCAGGGACCTCGAGAGATCTTGGGTTATGACAAACCACAAAGCTAGAGATGTGTGACTAGTGCAAGCATTCTTGATTTAAAAATATCATTTTTCCACCTTTTCTTACCGTGTTGCACAAACAGCCATGCTCTAGTGTTGCATGTTAGTTTGAGAGTATGTGGTGCACATGGTTTGCCATCTCTTGTGATCACCCAGATCTCTCTCTCTCTCTCTCTCCAAGGGTCTTGAGGTAGAATCTCCGTTGAGATCAAGAATAAGATGGAGATAGAGGAGAGTGGGGGAGGATTAGGACCAAGGAGAAGGCGGAGGAGAAAGGAAGGTAGAGGAGAAGAAAAAAAGAGGAGGAGGAGGTGCTCTTCAACGTGCTGCGATGACATTGAGGTCTGAGAAAGTGATCTTTGGAGATATCTAGATATATGTTTTTCATTGTTCTTATTGTTATTGTGCTAATTTAACTATATTGAATGCCTAAATGCATACAATTAAAAACCTTTTCTGTGAAGTATAAGATTATCAGATCTTTGGCTGCTATTTCGTATCTCTCCAAGAGCTCTTCTTTCCAGCCTTTTCTGAGAAAGTAATTTGCGAATGGAGTAATTTCTAGTCTGAGTTGCCCAAATACCTTGTCATTTTTTGATTGTTAACTAACAGGATCCATTTCTTTTCTCTCACTGATGGCCTTCTAATCCAAGGATGAATTATACCTCTCTTCACATTTCCCTTATAAGTTGACCAAGGTACCCAGCATTTTATCCATGTTCCACATGAACCACTGTAACCCAATGCAAATAAACATCATCCTTCTACAAGTTTTTTATGTTCTTCAGTTGAAATTAACTGAAACTTCACATGGTGGATACAGCGAGAGCAGGGAATAGTTCGGGGGAGCTCCATAGCGGAATGGTTGGGTGACTCTGGCTAATGAATGGAGGTTCTAGGTTCGATTCTGCATGGGGCTGGATGAATCTGGTGTGTTGGCACTCCCCTGCCTGCAGTCATCCAGGGTTTACTGGCAAAATCTGGGTTTCCCTTGTCATCTAAAAAGAAAGCAGGAAATAGTCTTCTCTAGTCTGGGGAATCCCAGCTTTGTCTGAAGTTTTGTGAGGCACCTACAATGCTCACCTTGCATATGTTCGTATTCTTGGCCTTCCCCAGAGTCTTTGCAAGAGCCTGGAAGTTTTACACAGTTCAAATTTGTTTTGGAGGTCTAGGAAGCTGTTACTTTCTAAGGCTATATGTCTGCATTCTTGCTCTCTTGGTTATGGTTTTTTTTTAGCAGTCTATCATTGCCTGTTTCCCTTATTCATCTGCTTGTTCATCTTATCAATTGTAAATTCAATGAAATTCATAGATGCCTTTTCTCCATATTTTCCTCGAATGAAAATCTTCAGGTCTTACTTGTATAATCTCTAAAACTTAATGTACAAGGAATCCTCTTGTGAGGAATTTCAAGGCTTTAGATCAGCGGCCAATGTGGTAGAGCTTAGAGCCTTAGACTATGTAAACGTGCTAATGACTTCATTATTTGTTAATGGCTAGCAAATTTGTCTTGCCAAATACTAACAAGAGTTTTCCTTTGAACTAGATGGCAACTTGAAGACAACACTTATTTGTAGTGTGCATAGCCTTTACACTTATTTCATGTTACTCTTTCTGACAATTCCACTGATAACATGTTTACTTGAATAAAATGTATAACTAGAAGGTTATATGGAAATAGTGGTGGCAAGATGACGTACAATGTCTGAAGGTAGGGTTTTTTATTAGCAACTGAAAATAAAAACTAATTAGGACGGCCTAGGTTGATTGATGAGGGTTCATAGTGATGGCTAAATGCTATCATTGATGAAATTTCGAGGCTTACATTTTGCAGACCTGCTTTTGTGCTGGTTTGTTCTGTTTATGGATTTGAAATTGAAGGACCAACCATATGAAGTTCACATTTCTGTTCAAGACTTCAAGTTATCTATGTGTTATACGAAAGCAGAGAAGAAACTTTGGCATGTTTCCATTTCTTGACTTTGCTTATTTCTGAATTGCTATTGATTTTGTCAAGGTTGCAATATATATATACATTATGGTTCTCTGGAAGAAAATACATGAATATGAAAACATTGTCAGCGTGAAGTCCCTTCTGTTCAACTATGAAAACAGCCATATCAGTGCCAACCTGTACTTCCAGTTTATTGGCTCACCTGTTGGTAATTCAGCATTCTCTATTTCATATACGTAACGCACAGCTGCTGATTATATCTCAGGTAGCTGCTGGAGGTACTCATTCTGTGGTTCTTACCCATGAAGGGCATGTGTGGACCTGGGGTCAGCCATGGCCTCCAGGAGACATGTATGCATTTTCCTTCAGTTTTCTCAAGTTTCCTCCATCAGTGGTTGTTCTTATTGTCATTTTGGTATGCTTACAAGTGATATTTTTGCTTTAGAAAGCAGATTTCTACTCCTGTACGAGTACAAGGCCTTGAACGTGTCAGGCTGATTGCAGTTGGGGCATTTCATAACTTGGCACTTACAGAGGAAGGAATACTCTGGGCATGGGGAAATAATGAATATGGCCAGCTTGGGACTGGAGATACTCAACCAACATCGCAGCCTATTCCCGTGCAAGGGCTGTCTGGCCTTACTTTGGTGTGTAACTTTGTATTCAAGACTCAAAAACCTTCTTTCTCTGTGATTATCCATGAAAGTTGTATCCCTGCTTCCATGAATTTATATATCTGTAATAGCTAAATTTTACTGTCTGTAGCCAGTAGAATTGCTGGTTGCTAGTTTCCTTGGAGGCAATTGATCCCTGTATGAGGCCTCCTTTTCTCTTCATCAAAGAGTATTTCTAAACTTAAGGAGAACATGTTTTTACTCTTTGGTTGCACGAGTATGGCCTGTGAAGTAGTTACCTACTTACAACTTGTCTCACGAGACTTTCCTGATCAAACTTTTCTTGTCCAGAAACTTGTCTTCACTTTTTAGCAGGTTACAATTGGGCAGAGCAAATTGTTGCAGGACGTCTCCAAATCCTTGGTTGCAAATTGGACCTAGCCAACCCCATGATCATGGCCAACGATTGGCAAATTATTAAACTTCGACTTCACATCCTTGTTAAAAGGAATCTAGCAAGCTGATGCTGAGTGATTTTTTTTTCAGAAGTTGGGGATTGCACCACCAATTTTATTTAACACAAATAGACATAGTAGAAGTGTAGAACTAAGTGGAGAAGGAGAGACTTCTCATCCACTGACTTCACATTTGAAACCTAGCAAAACTGCCAGCAGTGTTCTCCTTTTAACAGTCTGAATTTCTGCTAGACTCGAATGTGTTGCTTGTTAGGATTTTCGAGACATCTATTCATTTTATATTGTTTTCCCATTCTCTATGTTTGAGCAATGACGGATCAAGATAAAAAATTTAATAGGGAGAAATAATCTCTCATTGGTTCCTAGATATCTTCTAGAAATTAACTCTCAATGCCTGCAACTTTTTAAAATGTTTTGCTCAAGGCTTAAAAATGTACCCTGCTGCACATCTTATCGACACATGTTAAAGGTCCAAATCCTGCAGGCAAGTCGATGATTTCAGATCTTGTTGGAAATCAGAAGGGGGGAAGGACAATTGAGGTGTGTCAAAGGGGTCTGAAGAAAGGAAAGTATTGTGGGGAGGGGTTGGAGTGTAAGAACCCACTATTGTGTCAAAATTTTCTCCATTGCATTTTTAAAGGTCAGTCTTATTTTGTTGTACATATAAAAATGGATGCTATAAATAAATGTTAAGTGGTTTCCAACTATGCTTTCATATCAGTATTCCTATCATGAGCAGGATTTGAATGTGAAATCTTAGCTGTTCTGATTTTTTGGTTACACCTGAAATTTTAGATTGGGCAACCTGTATGAGGGTTGTTTATTAAATGATTGCTCTGTTTGCGACCTTGTTTGGGAGCGATGATTCACTTTTCTTCTCACCACCTTATCCATGGTGGGTTTTATGAGGATGCCTTAAGTTCTCGTGACGATGATGAAAAGGAAGTGGGGATTGATAGGGCTTAATGCGGCTGTTAGGAATTACCTAACTAGCATGATGAAAAATTTGTAGTGTGGACAACGGAGACCATGCCAAACATCTCCAAACTCTTAGATAAACTATGTTGCTGTTTAGAAGTTGAGCACAAGAAAAATAATTAAGCCCATTATATAGATAATGACCTAGTCTAAATATTTTTACAGAGAGAAATAATTGCATGAATGACATTCTTGGTAGGTAGTTTTGAGCCATAGGTATTCTTGAGTTACTATGTCATTTTGCAATTTGTTTCCAATGGAACCTAACCTGATTACAGTTGTTTGGCTTCAAGTGCCTATGACCAAGTTGTGTATACCCAGCTTTAATGCCAGCAGAGAACAATCCTGATGCAAGATGCTATACGTTCCAAGCTCACCTAAATTGTCTATCGTGTAGTCCATCTTGTTCAAATTGCACCTCCTGAATATGAAAATCATTAAGTGATGTGCCAAGGGTATTTTCTAGCAGAAGCCCCTGTTGAATTTTTCAACCTAAAGAAAATGTAAACCATGACATATAGGTATCTGTTGGGTTTGTCAAAGCATGTAGTTCTAATAGCTGTTAGCAGATTGCTCGAGGGTGTGGCAAGAGATCTGATGTGTAGTTTTCACAATTTGACATTTTTTTCCAGCTCAGGTTTTGCATTTAATAGTTGCAAAATTTAGAAATGCTTGATTATGAATTGCATCTAAAGTTTTCAGGATGCCAGAAATGTGACTTCACTTGCAGAAAAGGACATTGGATCTCAGAAATTATGGTTGTCTCTGAAGCGGAACAATAAACTAAAAAATGCGTTGGAGGGGAATAATTTGATATTGCTTTGTAACTGAGAAAAAATGTGTGGCATGAACTGCCTTGAGAACTTTCAACCCAGGAAGCCAAGCAAGTGGATATCTGCTGATGCGTCTTGAGTGCCTTTAGCAATAGCTATTAGTAGATAGCTCAATGAAGTGGCAAGGGAGCTGATGTGTAGTTTCATAGCTTCACATTTTGCCAGCTTGGATTTTGCATCTAAGCCTTGCAGAATTCGAGATGTTGACTTGGAATTGCATCTCAGTTTCCAGGATGCAAGAAATGTGGCTTCAATAGCAGAGAAGGGGAATATATCTTAGAAATTTTGGTTTGTCTCTGAAGCAGAACAGTAGTTTAACAAAGTGAACTGGAGGGGAATAATTTGATATTGCTTTGTAACCTAAAAAGAATCCCTGGCACGAACTGCGATGTGAACTTTCAACCCCAGAAGTCAAGTAGGTAGATATTTGCTAAGGTGTCTCGAGCATCAGTGCAGAATAACATTATGTTCTTTGGGTATTTGCTTTGTCCTGTTCTGGTGTGTTCTTCTTTCATTTTCTGCTATCAATTTGATCCACCTTTCTGTGCTTATTGACATTGTATGTGCCTGGTCTGGTGTGCATTTTTTTGTCTGCTATCCGTTTGATTTACATTTCCCATGCTTAGTGACATCACGTGTCTGGTTCTGGTGTGCATTTTGTTCTGCCATCCATTTAATTTACCTTTTTCTGCATATAAACATTACACATTATCTTGGCATTGTTAGCATCATCTTTTATTTTAATGCAACTTTCTGAAAGTAAATAAAATTCAGGAAAGAATGAGAATGATGTATCAAAATCTTTTTCTAGCTGAAGATTCAGTCCTCAAATGGCTTAACAAGGAAATAGTAGCTCCATCAAAACATGGCCATGTAGGAATGAAATATATTATTATATTAATGCATGATCTACACTCCCACAGTTCCTAAATTTTTTTCCGTGGGTAAAAGAAAACTCATTTTATCAAAAATTCCTGATAATCTCATAGTCTTGATGATAAACTTCTACAGATGGTATGTACGGTGATTAGAACAAATGCTATACTTTATCCTAGCCAAAAGACAGAAAGTCTTTCTACTGAAGCTATTTAAATTTTAAAGTGGCAACAGATTAGTTAGACATGCCTCAGGATATGTCCCTGTGCTTCTACTAAAAAAATGGTCCAAATGTCAGTGACCATTGTGTTACAACCAACAATGAATCCCAAGTTGTGGTGCTGAAGCATGTGAATGTGCATAAAGGCAGTATAGTGTTAAGCAGCATTTGTTTTGATTTAAGCTGTTTCCGTAAGACAAGTTACTATAGGTAAGGGAGCAACCCATTTTGGCATTCAAGTCCCAATTGTTGATAGACTTGGACCAATCATGTATATTACCTTTCATCCTTTGCATCAGACAAAAATTTTACTTAGCATGTAGCTCTTGCATGGCTACAATAAATAATTTCTTTTTGCCTTGAGGAACGTGCAAACCAAGAGCTGTAGAATTAAATGTGTGGTGGTGTTGCACGATCAAACTCACTCAAGGTAAGTGCAGGATCTGCTTGTTTTTTCTGTTGAACAAGAATACCATTGCTTGGTCTTTAAGATTTGTGGTCCATATGTCATGTCACATGGCCATTTTTTTATTATCAATATAAAATGACATTTGTTTCTAGCTGGCATGGTGTCATCCTTTGTTGACTATGAAATGTGTTTTATTTTCTGGAGGTCTGTACAATTTGTGCTTGTTTGTGGACTCTGTTCATTCTCTGACTGAGGTGTGAGAAATGCAGTTTTATTGCTCAACGTTTCTTCATTTTATATCTTTAAGACTATCGCCTCGTTGATAAAACATTTGTGCCCTTTGGTTTTAGTTTTCCACTCAGAAGTTTGACTTTTCATGTGTATAGGCCGATATTGCTGCAGGAGGATGGCACTCCACTGCATTAACAGATAAGGGAGAGGTACTTATTTTTCAATTTTCTTCCCCTCTGAAGTATAATGCATTTGACAATACTGCAGAGCAGAATTGGCCTATTTGAGTTACTGTTTGTCTAGTTTTTGCATAAAATCTCTGGACTGTTAAGTATGTTACAAATTCTATGTATGTCATGATCTGGTCTCTATGTACCTCCAGATAGCTACTCACTCATACAACAGCCTGAAGGGGAAACAAAAAGAATGATCTCGAAAGACAAAATAAATAGATAAAAAAATCAGGAATGCACGACGATGCTTGTTTATGATTTCTGCTTTTTCCTGTGTCATTTATTTACCGAGAAAACAGCTTATCTTCAGTCAGTTTAATGTGTATTCTCCCAGATGGTTGACTAGCTCTGTTCTAAAGTCTGAATAGCAGTCCTTCGACCTGGAAATTTGGAATGCTGGCTTGATTGTCAACCATCGAGCAGTCGGGTGTCAATTGAGTGCATTAAGTAGCTTAACCTTGAAGGTTCTATTCCCCAATGTAGGATCAATTGTCCCATAACTTGGAAAACCTATATGACTAGTGAATAAATCAACATTTACTGAATGACCTAGGACCAGTTCTTATATTATCAAATCATCTCTTTTTTCTCAATCCATGCAGATGGCGGTCCATATGTTCATATATTTTCTTGACGCTGATTGGATTTTTTTCAACAATTGTTTCCTTCTTTCAGTGACCTACTGTCGGTCTCATATAGGGCTTGCACTAGAAACATGAAAGTTGTGTTTGTTAACATGATTGTTATTCATCAGATTCTTAGGCAGCGTTTGGAACTGCTTCACCCAGCAGATTCCAATCATTGAAAGAGTGTTGGGTGGGGGGGGGATACTCTAAGAAGCTATCTTTCTTTTCAAAATCTCATTTAAAACATGCAGAAAGAGATGGGCACATTGAGGTGCCTTTCCTCTTACCAAAAAAAGCAACCCAAGGGCTGCTTTGCAAAAGCTAAATGAATTCCAATGATTGAAGTGGGGCCCACATGTTCCAAAATCACAAACACCAAAATCTTTTCTTTCTTACCCTTGTTCCCAAACATTGCCTTAGATGGCATCATGCACTCTGTTAGATTTCAGATAATATCTTGGTAAAATATCTGATTCTGAGAACTGTTCTTGTCAGAAGTTTTTTTTTCATCATGCAGCACTTTGGAAATAGGTCTGATAAACTTTATCTTCAGGAGTAAATCAATTTTCTTCTGGACTTACTCTTTGATGCATGGGGTTCATCTGTATATCAACTTAGAAGTTATAATTGTTCACAAAATTTCTATTAGGCATTAAGAGATCAATTGGCTGTCCATATGTATCCATGCCAAAAAATGTAATCAACAGTCTCATCATGTTCAAGGCTGTGTTTTTAATTCAGGTGCAAAACTGAAGATGGTATTTTGACCAATAAAAAGCTATATTTGCCCGAGAGGAGACTGTCCATGTGTTGAGTTTGCTTGCTGCAGGTATATGCATGGGGAAGGGGTGAGCATGGAAGGCTTGGATTTGGAGATGATAAGAGCAGTAGAATGGTGCCCCAGAAGGTCCATCTCCTGGCAGGAGATGATATAGTCCAGGTACTTTCGACGAAATCAGCTTGCGAAACAACTATTATTTATTTATTAATTTTTATTGACATTTTCTGTCGATTATCAAACTACTCAGATATCATGTGGAGGCACTCATTCAGTTGCACGCACACGCAATGGTCGGATGTTTTCTGTAAGTGTTTTCTCCTTCTAAAAAGTCAATCTAGTTAGCTGCATATGGCGTGAGTCCTTAAAGCAAAAATTACTTGACTCAAGGCCTTGTGAAGCTCTAGTAAATTCCTAGTTGTTATGCCAGATTTGTACCAGGAATAGAAAATCCGATTTCAGAATTGGATCAGTCATGCCTGCTTCTAATTCCAGTTGCTGTTCTAGTTCCAGTTTGGACAACAACTCTCTGGTTCCTGTTGATTCCTTGGCATCCGTGCCAGACCATTCCTATGCAGTTCAGTGCTTCAGCCAGTTCATTTTAACTCCATGCATTTATGCTTGTCAGTGAGGCTCAGCCAAATTTTCATGCCCCTGAGCTTTAGTGATCCACTTACATCGAAGAGTCGCCCAAATTCTACACTTTCGAAGCATAGAGCAGTTTTCCATCAAGTTGCATGGTCTAAGTGAAGATTGTGATTTGCATGGATTGTGAATTTAACTTTCCATCTTACCAAAGTTGCTGATGTCTGGCTAATTCTTTTTTCCATAGTTTGGGCGAGGTGACCATGGCCGCCTTGGATATGGAAGGAAAGTCACGACCGGTCATCCTATGGAGGTTCCCGTAAACATACCAGCACCTAGAGATCTTTCTAGTCCGGAGGGGCACTGGTGTGCTACATCTGTGGCATGTGGTGGTCGCCATACTCTAGCAATTGCCTCACGGGATGATGAACCAGAACAGTTGCAAACAATTTGAGTGTGCCCAAGCAGGTATATTATACATCAATGTGTAGTGAGGAAATATCTGACAATAAACTAGTTGGAACTGAATACACGTTGGTATCAAGTCAATGAAATATTGGAACCACATCTCTTTATTACTTGTCCTGAATTTGTGCTGGGGCATGTTTCTGGTAAATGGGCATCAAGCAGCAAATCTATTGCTCACCACTTCTCCATCTATTGCACTGTGTGGAACCTATGCCTCTCGCATTAATAACACTTGGACTTCAACTGTGAATTGACAATGGGTCTCCCTCAGAAGCATGTATGCATTCTTGTAGCAGCACAATGCGCAACCTTAACTGCTAAATCTGTGCTGTAAGATGCCTGCTGTGCTAGGACACGTACAATTAGGGATGTCAATGGATCGGGTTCGACTCGGTTAGACTAATACCATATCCTATCCGTGAAAATTTTACTAATATCATATCCGGATAGTACCCTATTATTTTCGCGGGTATGAATATGGGTATATCCGTCACGGGTATGGATATATCCGCGGATATCCGTATCCGTCTATAAATCATGAGTCCATATTCACATCTAAAGAAATGTGAGATATATGAGAATTAGAAAAAAATAAATCTGGTCAATTCTTTCATTTCTAAAGTAATTTTTATATTTTATAAAAACGTTCTTATAATTTTAGCACGAGGTTTAAACTCACAAACTCAACAAGACGGGCAATGGATTGAGTTCATGTCAAAATTATAGGTCTAACATGCACAATGAGTTATTAAGAGCGGATTCGGATCGGGTACGGGTTTGAGTGCACTAAATTCATACCTTATCCGAATATGAAACGGGTATTTTAAACGTATCCGAATCTGAATCCATATCGTTTATTCGGGTATTACCCGATCCATCACGGGTAGGGTAATGCGGGTAATCGGATTTACGGGTATTTTTGACATCCCTACATACAATGCACATCAGCTAGGGTTCAAGCCTCAGATTCAAAGGCTCGAGCATTTAGCAACTTTAAACTATGCGTGTATACAATTTACAGGATGCATTCATGGACAATGCTGGTGAATCTTTCACTGCATATTCCCCTGGTCATGCATGATCTTCTAAGCAGGATTCATGCCATTGTTCCCACCCCCGAAATCTCTCTCCCTTCCCATTCTTATTGAACCATAGGCGTCTGAAGTTAGCTTCTCCTTGGGATGGGACGTTCAGACCTGGAATAAGGGTCTGATTAATGGAAAACTATTGCAAGAAGTGTGGAAAAATCTCCTATGAAATTCTCAAAAATGCTGAGAATTTACTTTCCCGATTGAGAAGAACATATAAATACTTAGACAAAAACAAAACAAAATCATAGGCATGTTGTATCTCAAGACAAAATGAAAAGAATGGGAAAACTATAAAGCATTATTCAAACGCCGATGCTTGTGTTTTATGAAAGAGACTAAAAGATATGATCTTTGAGGACTCTTTTGGCATCGGACATTTTTACAAAATCCTTGACACCATGCAAGTCTGACACCAGTACAGAATTTGGAAAAAAAATTGAAAGTGAAATCTCATTTGCAGTGTTATCAGAATCGGATCGGCCGGTCGGACCGGTCCGACTGCGAACCGATCTAAGAATCGGTTCGATTAAGGTCGGTCCGGTCTAATATTAAAAAATCTGACGAACTGCGGTTCGATCGGTGAATCGGTCTGAATCGGCCCGACCTGATTTATCTTTTAAAATAGAAAAAATTAAACATAAAAATATTTATATATTTAAAATAATATTTATGTGTGAATAAAATTATCTTATTATTATTGATTTGGTATTATTTATTATTTTATATTAGATATTTTTAAAATTTAAAAATTTAAATGAGCATATATGTCAATTGTGAAGAGTGAAAATCAATAGAATATTATAAAATTTTAAGGTCAGTTTATTTAATCATATTATTATTATTTTTTTACTTGTATAGTTACATAATCATAATTCATGACTAATAATTATACATGTACGTTGTTTTATTTTAATCATTATATCTTATTTCTTATTGTCTTGGGCTATAGAATCGGGTCGGACTTTGTATCAATATTATGATGACGTCACGGTTCAAACCGGTTCAATTAAACGGTCTAATCGATTCGAACCGAACCAGCTCATTGACTAGTTCAAGCACCGATTCAGTTCTGATAATATTACCCATTTGTCTCTGTCGGTGCCAATTTGGGGGGGGGGGGGAAAGTAAATGACCTATTTGCCCATGTTAACCGTTGCCAACTCCCGTTACAAATTTGCATTTGCTACATCGTCGCTCGTGCTGGATGTGAATTAATTTGCTACGTGGCCAATGCGAAGATGAACTGCGACCCGATGGCGAGGACGAGCATGGCAGTGGCGAGGACGATGGCGACGGCGATTGGCAATCGGCGAGGGCTGCTTTGGCTCCAGCTCCATTGTTGCTCTGGCTGCGCTCCTGGTGCTGGAGGAAGAAGACGATCGTCGACTCCCGTTGCACTACTACTACTGCTGCGGCAAGTGGTGGTGGAGGAAGAAGGCATGGCCGGGACGAGGTGGGTGACGAGGGTAGAAGGGTAAATGCCCCAGAGGGAATCTGCTACAGCACCCAGGAAGCTCCCTCTTTGCTGCTTCCGGCGATTTTGGGTTGGGCTCTAGCATGAGTTTGTCTCTCTCCCAGCATCAGAATCCGAGAATGCATGCAAGTCGAGGGCGATTGGGTCATTTGGAAAAGTTTTGAGAGATGTCAGGATTTCAAAGATTGGAATCCCCGAAATCTCTCTCCATGGGTGTTTCCAAATGCGACACATGCGATTTTAGAAGAATCCAAGTTATTAACCTAAAAACACAAGGCCTCTCAAAATATGTGAATTGCCCACTTCTTGACAAGGGTCATCATTATTCGAGGTCAACTTGAAAATTAAATCGAACCGATAGATGTAATTTGATTTGGTTTGAGTTGAAATTAAAAAAAAATCGATTTGGGTTTGTAGAGGTAAGAATATGGTTCTTAATCTTTGTATTACACTTTCAAGATTTTTGTTGGGGAAGAGCGGTCGATCACTCGCGAAAGTATGCAAACATTAGAGAAACGATGTAAGAAGGAGCCTTAGGTGTGATCTTAGGGGACAACCCTCCGATGCTTAAGTCAGAGACGTGTATGAGTAAAGAGAAAGAGAGCTGGAGAATGAGAAGAGCCAGAAGGAGAGAGGGAAGTGTAACGACTTGAGAATCCGATTATCGAGAAGGCCCGATAACCTGAGACTCGCACCGCCACCCACGAGTCCGAAGACTCGGAAGGGTTAAAAGGATGGTGTGGAGACTACACAAGTATCACAAATAATTACAGAAATTAAACAGTTATATAATTAAGCAGGAAATAAATTAACATTTTTCATGATACATGGTCCACAAGATAACAATGAAATAACAATAGTAATAGTCCATAACTAGTACAGTGACAAGAAAGAAAAGTACAGCTACATGGGGCATACCCCGGCTCTGACCTCTGGCATTAACGCTGGGCACTTGAACTACGTTGAGTCTCAGACGCGCTCCCCTGAAGCCGCGCCTCACCTGAAACACGGTGAAAACACGCAAGGAATGAGTCTCAGAACAAGACTCAGTAGGGATCACTCGAACCCTACCTCGCAAATGGAGAAACCGCTACGCTAGCAGTGAGCGAGTACCTCGGAAAGGGAAGCCCTGCCACCTACAAAACATCGGTCTCATGGCACGAAAATCGACACACGTGCCACAGTGAAACGACCGGAACACCACGGCCAACACGACAAAAACTCGAAGGTCGAAGTCGCAACGACTGACAGTCTGTCACTCCGAACTTGACAGGAGTATCTCCAACTAGAAGCACAGTCGGTAGCGTCCCCTGACGTCTTACACCGCACCGCAGGTGAACTGCCTGACGTGGTAGCGCCTACCAAAGGCACGGACACCGTACAAGTAACCATAAACAAGTGACTAGCTGCGCTCGTCAGTGTGAGTCTAACCGTCCCCAACCACGTGTGCACACACAGACCGTGCGTCCCTGGTCTGGCCCTCTGACTGATTTTCCCCTCAGCCGGACTCTGGCTGGTAGACGCGGGGCTCGACGGAAATCGGTCCACAAACCACCTCTAAGGGTAAGCCCGTACACATACTCCCAGGTGAGACCAGCACACGCGTACTGGTGGGCTACGACTAGCGGAGGGTCACTGAAGGAGTAGACTCTCAAGTCAACGAAAAACGACATCCGCATTCGACGACGTACGAAGACCATCCCTCGTACCAGCACCGTCGCACGGTGACCACAGTCTGAAAAGAAACGGGGCTGCAAATCACCCGGGGCAACCCTGAGCCTGGCGGTCTACCCTAGACCCGCCACAGGCTCTGACGGTCTAAGGCTGGACCATCACAGCCGTCTGACGGCCCGACACAGGGGCGTCAGACCCTCTGTACAAAAACGACTGTGACGCGCCTACCCTGGTGCGTCACAGGCCCTGACGCACCCAGCCTGGTGCGTCACAAGGCACGATGGAACAAACTATGACACGTGCCACTCGGTGCGTCACAGACTGTAATGGACCAACCCTGGTGCGTTACAGGGTGGGAATGCGTCCGCTCTGATGCTCCCACACATGGGCGTCACAAGGCTTTAACGCGCCAGTCCTGGTGCGTCACAGGCCTTGACCCCCAACAGCCAAACGGTCATGCCAACAGTCAGATCATCCCTGACGGTCCAACCCAGGCGCGTCACAGGGCCATGGCGGTCTATCGTGGGACCGTCACAGCCCACAGACTCCTAGTTGGCTAAAACAGGGCTGTAACGCACCCTCCTGGGCGCGTCACACTGTGTGACGATCATTGGAAGGACCGTCACACCGACCCGGCGTTGAAACGGTGGGAACCGCCCAAAAATTTCAACCACGCCCCCATGCCTCCATAGGAAAGGGGGAAATCAAAGGGGAAGACCCCTGGGGACCCCTAGCATGCTTCTAGGCCATCAAAACACCGAATCGTGGCTCAAATCCATAGATCGGGCGAACTCTCCCCAAAACATGATTTTACCCTAACCCGCTCAAAAACACCCCTCTCGGCTCCCATTCGGCCTACAAATCACGGGGGATGACGGGATGAGCATAGGGATTCATCCCCCTGCCTCATTGGAGCGAAAGCTCCGCCGAATCAAGCTCAAACCATGAAGAACGCTTTTAGAAACCCCGCTCCTTCACGCTTCCCACGAGCACCGCACGCCCACGAGATTGCCTCGTCGCCACCCACGTCGCCGCGCCATCGCCCCGCCGCCGTCTACAGTCGGAGAGAGGCCCGCCGCGTCGAAATGGGAGAGAGAGAGGAAGAGGGGGGGGGGCGGTCACGGTGGGAGGAAGAAGAAGAGGAAGAAGAAGAAGGGTGGGGGAGAGAGAGAAAAAGGGGTGGTATTTATAGAAAATCCAGAAATTCTGGAAAATACCAAAAAATTGAAAATTATATTTTCACGATCCTCGGAACACACCGGTCGCAACGGTACCGCTCTCACCTAGGTGAACGACCCGGTTCACCCGCAACGAGGTTCCAAAGGATTTACCGAAACAAACACCGGAAATCAGAAAACACGTGCGAAAAAGCTGCGGATGCACTCCGGGCCTTCGAAACAACTCCGGATCGTGCCGATCCAAACACGAAAGATGTCCGAAACGAAATTTCGGACACAACGGAGCCGGACACTCCGAGAAACCAGATCCGAGACCCACGAAGAAGGATCTGAAAGGTCCGGGATATTACAGCCCTCCCCCCTTAAAGGAATTTCATCCTCGAAATTGAGAACGACCCAAGGAGAAAGAAGAGGAAGACTCACTCAAACAAGTAAGGGAACTGCTGACGCATCTCGTCCTCACGCTCCCAAGAAACCTTACCACCAGAGTGCCGCTGTCACACCACCTTGACCAAGGGGATGACCTTGTTCCGCAGGCGCTGCTCTCGCCTATCCTCAACACGGACGGGAAACTCTGGGAGAGAAAGATCTGGAGTCACCTCGGGCCAAACAGAATCCTCAAGCACATGAGAGTCATCGGGCATATACTTTCGCAACATCGAGACGTGAAACACGTCATGCACCGACGCCAACTCAGAGGGTAACTACAGTCGATAAGCCACCTCACTGATGCGCTCCACGATGTGGAAATGACCAATATAGCGGGGACTCAGCTTCCCACGCCATCCAAAATGCATCACCCCCTTCATCGGAGAAACTCTCAAGAACACGCGATCGCCAACGGCGAAAGCGAGAGGCTGCCTCCTCCGGTCAGCATAGCTCTTCTGCCGACTCTGGGCTGTCAACATGTTCTGACGAACCAAGTGCACAACATCCACATATTGCTACACCAACTCCGATCCCGTCAAAACACGCTCACCAACCTCGAACCAATCGAGTGGAGTCCGACACGGACGCCCATACAACGCCTCATAAGGAGCCATGTTGATGCTCGAATGATAGCTGTTGTTGTAGGCAAACTCCACCAACGGTAGGTGGTGAATCCAACTCCCTTGCCACTCTAGGCAGTAGGATCTCAACATATCCTCCAAAGTCTGAATGGTCCTCTCTGACTGACCATCTGACTGCGGATGGTACGCTGAGCTAAATGCCATATCCGTGCCAAGAACTCACTAGAAACTCCTCCAAAATCCAGACGTGAAGCGCGGATCCCGATCCGACACAATGGAGATGAGAATCCTATGCAACGGAATGATCCGCTCCACATAGAGACGAGCCAACTTGGGCACACTCCAGCTGACTTTGACTGGTAACAACCGAGTCACCTTCGTCAGCCTATCCACCAGCAACCAAATACTATCATGCCCACTCGGAGTCCTCGGCAATCCCACCACGAAATCCCTGGTCACGTGGTCCCATTTCCACGCGGGAACATCCAAGGGCTGAAGAGTACCTTCCGATCGTTGATGCTCCGCCTTCACCTATTGACAGGTCAGGCACCTGGCCACAAATTCGGCAACATCTCTCTTTATGCTAGGCCACCAGAATTGCCTCCGCAAGTTCCAATACATCTTCGTCGACCCGGGTGTACGGTGTACCTGTTCCCATGAGCCTCGCGCAACACCGCATGACGAACCTGCCCCTCGGCTGGGACGTACAGTCTGTCACGAAACCTCGCAGCACCGTCCTCGTCGAGCTCCACATCAGCCATAGCCAAAATCTGGGGCAACCCAGGGTCTGCATGCCGAGCCTCTGTCACCTGACGGCGGATAGCATGCGTGACAATCAGACTCGTAAGCACCGCTAACCCTGGCTCTCAAGGAATTTTGAGCCTGAATGACACTTCGGGCACTTGTTCCCAGAGCCTCCACTTCTTCAACATCAAGGCACTGACCGCGACCTTCCAACTCAAAGCATCGGCGACGACATTCATCCTGCCCGACTGATAAGACAGGGTGAATTCATAATCCTTCATGTACTCCATCCAACGCCTCTGCCTGGGGTTAAGGTCCCTCTGTGAGAACACATACCTCAAAATCTGATGGTCAGTGAACACATCGAACTTCTCACCGTACAGATAATGCCTCCAGATCTTTAGCGCGAAGATCACAGCCGCCAACTCCAGGTCATGGGTAGGGTAGTTCTCCTCGTGGGGCATCAGCTGCCGAGATGCATAAGCCACCACTCTACCATGCTGCATCAATACATCACCCAATCTGACCCCGGAAGCATCTGTACACACCACAAAACCTCCCGATCCAGAAGGCAAAACCAACACCGGAGCCGAGGTGAGCAATCTCTTCAGTTCCCTGAAATTTTACTCACACTCATCAGTCCAGACGAAAGACACATCCTTCCTCGTGAGCCTGGTCATCGGGGCCGCAATGCAAGAAAAATCCTGGATAAACCGACGATAATAACCCGCAAGCCCCAAGAAACTCCGGATCTCCGTCACAGATCTCGGCCTCGGCCACTGCATTACTGCCTCGACCTTGGCGGGATTCACGGAAATACCATCACCAGAGATCACGTGCCCCAAAAACTGCACCTCACGAAGTCAGAACTCGCACTTACTGAGTTTCGCATACAACTGGTGATCTCGTAACGTCGGCAGCACCACACCCAAATGGTATGCGTGCTCCTCGGTAGACCGCGAATAAACAAGGATGTCGTCCACAAATACGACCATTAACTGGTCCAAGTACGGACGAAATACCATCTGCATCAACTCCATGAAGGATGCGGGGGCATTGGTGAGCCCAAACGGCATCACCAAGAACTCATAATGTCCGTACCTCGATATGAACGCAGTCTTCTCCACATCGGACTCGCGAATCCTTAGCTGATAGTAACCGGACCGCAAATCAATCCGCGAGAATACTTGAGCAGACTGAAGTTGGTCAAACAAATCATCAATCCGTGGTAACGGATACTTGTTCTTAATGGTCACCTCATTCAGCTGCCGGTAGTCAATGCACAACCGCAAGCTACCGTCCTTCTTCTTCACGAACAACACTGGTGCACCCCAAGGGGAAAAGTTAGGACGAATGTACCCCATGGCCAGCAACTCCTACAACTGCGCCCGCAACTCCCTCAACTCAGCGGGGGTCATACGGTAGGGAGCCCTCGCCAAAGGTCCCGTACCAGGCACAATCTCGATCACGAAATCAATCTCCTGTTGGGGAGGCAATCCAGGTAAATCTTCCGAAAAAATATCGAGAAACTCGCACACCACCGGAATGTCCTCGACATCCGGACACGGCTGGTCTACCAAGATCACAGAAGCGAGAAAACCCTGACAACCCGCATCAAGCAAACGACGAGCTCGAATCGCAGAAATAAGAAAGCGGGAAGAGGAAGACCTGATACCTTGGAAATAGAAGGTGGGTCCATGAAGTCTTTTAAATAAACCCTATTCGAGTCGCAATCTATCAACGCATGATGTGCCTCGAGCCAATCCATTTCCAAAATCACATCAAAGTCCTGAAGTGGCAACGCATAGAGCCTGACCGGCAAACTCCGCCCTTCAACCCACACCGAAAGCTCATCGAAACAATACGGAGTGATCATAAAATCACCCGAAGGTAACTCTACTGTCAAATCACAGGATAACTGGGTCACCGGCTCCTCGATACTCAGCGCGAAATCTTCCGATGTAAACGAATGAGACGCGCCAGAATCAAACAAAACCTGAGCCGCGCAACCCAAAATCTGAACGGTACCTTCCACGAGCTGCGACGCCACTGCCTCTGCCCTGGTCATGTGTGTAATCTGGCCTCGAGCTCTCTGCCTGCCTCCCACACTCGCTGACCTGGGTAGCGGCGGATATTGTCCCTGCTGCTGCTGCGGCTGCTGTGGCCTCTACTGCTGGGGAACCTGCTGCTGCTGAGGAAACTGCTGCTGCTGCTGCCTCTGAGGACAGTCACGCGCCATATGCCCTGACTGGTCACACCGGAAATAAACTATCGGCACCGTGCACTGCCTGCCTGGATGGAACTCGCTACACCGTGGACACGGTCCTCATGATCCACCCACTGATCCCTGACGTTGAAACGGGACCGGCTATTGTACACTGCCCGATGATGCCTGCCTTTGATCCTTGGGCTTCTTACAGAAACTCTTCTCGAGGAACTTCTTGACCTTCGAGCCAACAGACACAGATCCTGTCACCGACGCTGCCGGTGCCGGCGCTCCTGAACCACCCGACGCATGCTGAAAAGAACCCTGCTGCTGGGTAGCCGACTGCTGGCTGCGACCCGACAAAGACTGTCCCTGACTAATCGGTCCTCGAGTCCTCTGCATATCCATCTCCAAAGAAGCCGCCACGCGAGACGCTGTCTCCAAATCAGTGGCCGCATTCGCGATCAAATGGTGCCTCAACTCCTGTCTCAAGTCCTGTACAAACTGTGCGGTCTTCACCCTCTCATGCTCCACGATATGAGGTGCATACCGACCCAGCTCAACAAATCGGACCATGTACTGCAACACGGACATGTCGCCCTTAACCAGCTCCAAAAACTGACGCATCCGCTGCGTAGCAATATACTCTGCACAGTAGGTACGCTCGAAAGTACTAACAAAGTCACTCCACGCAATCTGCTCAAGTGGACGAAGCTGGAAAGACGTCTTCCACTCGGAAGACCACCACTCCCGAGCCATACCCTGCAACTGGTTGTAGGCCAACATCACATTGTCCTCCGCGGTACACCGCATGGAACTGAACACCCGCTCCATCTCGTCGACCCAACTCCGAGCCAAATCAGGGTCTGGCTGACCGCTATAGTAAGGTGGATAAAACTGCATGAAATCCCTCATTGCTCGGCCTGGCCCACCCCTGGTCGACGAGCCCTCACCAGCCTCTCCGCCGAACTGCTGCGACATAAGCTGGTACATGCCACGGAAGAAATCCTCGGCCCCCGGAAACCTCGCAGTATCCACTGCCTTGGTGGCCCTTGGTGGCACTATACTCTGCTCCTCCTGCTCCCGCTGAACCACCTGTTGGATCTCCTGACCTCCAGCCGACTGCCCCTGCTGAGAGCGAGTGCTCCGCCTCAGCGCCATGCTCGCTCCTGAAGCAAAAGACAGGAAACACGGAACAGCAAGGTTAAGAAAAACACACGATGCCCGATGCCAGTGTCAACTGTACATCATCGCTGTGGACTAGTGGACCACCATAATTACTTATGATTCTCGTATAATTCCACAACCGCGCTCTGATACCAATTGTAACGACCCGAGAATCTGATTACCGGGAAGGCCCGATAACCCAAGACTCGCACCGCCACCCACGAGTCCGAAGACTCGGAAGGGGTAAATGGATTGTGTGGAGACTGCACAAGTATCACAAATAATTGTAAAAATTAAATAGTTATATAATTAAGTAGGAAATAAATTAACATTTTTCATGATACATGGTCCACAAGAAACAATGAAATAACAATAGTAGTAGTCCACAACTAGTACAGAGACAAGAAAGAAAAGTACATCTACACAGGACATACCCCGGCTCTGACCTCTGGCACTAACGCTGGGCACCTGAACCACGCTGAGCCTCAGACGCGCTCCCCTGAAGCCACGTCTCACCTTAAATACGGTGAAAACACGCAGGGAATGAGTCTCAGAACAAGACTCAGTAGGGATCACTCGAATCCTACCTCGCAAACGAAAAAATCGCTACGCTAGCAGTGAGCGAGTACCTCGGAAATGGAAGCCCTGCCATCTACAAAACACCGGTCTCACGGCACGAAAATCGATACACGTGTCACGGTGAAACGACCGGAACACCACGGCCAACATGACAAA
The DNA here is from genome assembly GCA_022559845.1 of Amorphophallus konjac. Taxonomy (NCBI): domain Eukaryota; kingdom Viridiplantae; phylum Streptophyta; class Magnoliopsida; order Alismatales; family Araceae; genus Amorphophallus; species Amorphophallus konjac. Next base: position 165,611 of record JAHNEJ010001771.1, on the reverse strand, counting down.
AACCCGAAGGTCGAAGTCACAACGACCGACAGTCTGTCACTCCGAACTCGACAGGAGTATCTCCCACTAGAAGCACAGTCGGTAGCGTCCCCTGACGTCTTACACCGCAGGTGAACTGCCTGACGTGATAGCGCCTACCAAAGGCACAGACACAGTACAAGTAACCACAAACAAGTGATTAGCTGGGGTCACGCTCGTCAGCGTGGGTCCAACCGCCCCCAACCACGTGTGCACACACAGACCGTGCATCCCTGGTCTGGCCCTCTGACCGGTTTTTCCCTCAGCCGGACTCTGGCTGGTAGACGCGGGGACCGACGAAAATCGGTCCATAAACCGCCTCTAAGGGTAAGCCCGTACACCTACTCCCAGGTGAGACCAGCACACGCGTACTGGTGGGTTGCAACTAGTGGAGGGTCACTGAAGGAGTAGACTCTCAAGTCAACGGAAAACGACGTCCACATTCGACGACGTACGGGGACCATCCCACGTACCAGCACCGTCGCACGGTGACCACAGTCGGAAAAGAAACGAGGCTGCAAATCACCCGGGGCAACCCTGAGCCTGGTGGTCTACCCTAGACGCGTCACAGGCTCTAACGGTCTAAGGTTGGACCGTCACAGCCGTCTGACGGCCCGACACAGGGGCGTAAGACCCTCTGTACAAAAACGACTGTGACGCGCCTACCCTGGTGCGTCACAGGCCCTGACGCACCCAGCCTGGTGCGTCACAAGGCACGATGGAACAAACTGTGACGCGTTCCACTCGATGCGTCACAGACTGTAATGGACCAACCCTGGTGCGTTACAGGGTGGGAATGCGTCCGCTCTGACGCTCCCACATAGGGGCGTCACAAGGCTGTAACGCGCCAGTCCTGGTGCGTCACAGGCCTTGACCCCCAACGGTCAAAAACCAACGGTCATGCCAACGGTCAGATCGTCCCTGACGGTCCAACCCAGGTGCGTCACAGCCCCCTGGCGGTCTATCGTGGGACCGTCATAGCCCACAGACCCCCAGTTGGCTAAAATAGGGCTGTAACGCACCCTCCTGGGCGCGTCACACTGTGTGACGGTCACTGGAAGGACCGTCACACCGACCCGGCGGTGAAACGGCGGGAAACGCCCAAAAATTCCAACCACGCCCCCATGCCTCCATAGGAGAGGGGGAAATCAAAGGGGAAGATGTAACGACCCGAGAATCCGATTACCGGGAAGGCCCGATAACCCGAGACTCGAACCACCGCCCACGAGCCGGGAGGGCTCGGAAGGGTTAAAAGGAGTGTGGAGGCACAAAGAAATAGGAAATAAAGCAGGATAATCTAACAATTAATAGAAATAAATAAACAACTACAGCTACAACAGAGTCCAGTCCAACAGAAAGTACGGTCTAAAGTAGTAAAAATGTACCACATGCCAAGTGAACACTCAGCCCGGCGAGCTGGCAACTTAGAACCTCCGCACCGCGCCCTCGAACCTCGAGGAAGAACCGCCACACCTGAAAAGCAGGGAATGAGTCTCCAAAACAGAGACTCAGCAGGGATCCCGCGGAACCCCAGCCGAAAACGACGGCGGTAGCGGAAAGGAAAGCTACAGCTACAGCAGGAACATCGAACCGGTGGCCGGTCAAAACTCGACACTACAGCTACTCCTACTGTACCAGAAACACACCCCCGATCTCACGGTCGGGGGCTACCGAACTACACTAGTACCGCTTACCGAAGTAAAAACCCACGACAGCCACGCCGTAGAGACCTGTCTCCCAGGACACGGCCAACCTGGACATGCGGTCCAAGGTGCAACTCTGACCACCTGGTCATGGGTACCGCACAATAAGACGCAACCTCGGTAAAGCCACTAGCACTAGTCTCACGGCGCGAAAACCGACACAGGCGCCACATTGAAACAACCAAAACTCAACGGTCAATACGACCGAAAACCCAAAGGTCGAAGTCACGGAAACTGACAGTCTGTCACTCTCTGTCCAGAACAGGAGTACCTCCCACTAGAAGCAAGGCCAAATGCGTACACCGACGTCTTAGTCTGCGCCTCAGGTGTCTCCCTCCGACCCATCGGGAACTGAGACACCGTATAAGTAACCACAAACAAGTGATTAGCTGGGGTCACGCCCGTCGACGTGGGTCCAACTGCCCCCAACCACGTGTGCACACACAGACCGTCCGTCCCTGGTCTGGCCCTCTGACCCGTTTTTCCCTCAGCCGGACTCTGGATGCTAGACGCTGGGCCCGACGGAAATCGGTCCACAAACCGTCTCTAAGGGTAGCCTCTCCACCACTCCCTGGTGGGACCACACGCATGTATGAAGGCTACGACTAGTGGAGGGTCACTGAGAGAGTAGACTCTCAAGTCAACGGAAAACAACGTCCGAACTCGACGAAGTACGGGGTCCGTTCCACGTACCAGCACCGTCGCACGGTGACCACAGTCGGAGAAGAAACGGGACTCACAGTCCATGGGCCGCACACTCGGCCACGCAGAAACGTAGAAACACGGTTCCCAAGATAGCTCACAGGCCGTCAAACCAAATCCCACTCTCACGGAAAGGCGGGAACCCTCTAGCCCCAGGCTGGCAACTGGACTCGCAGTCCAAGGCCACACGCATGGCCCACGCGGAAAGCACAGAAGCATGATTCCCGGGGCCACGCACAAGCTGCCACGCCGATAACTGGACTCACAGTCCAAGGCCAAACATATGGCCCACTCGGGAATCATCTTCCAGGAAAACTCACGACATGCGGGAAAGACCCCACCGCACCCCCACCGATACACGGTGACTCGGTCCAGCATAACACGAAAGCCCGACATGCGAGAAGTCACCCGGACTCTCAAACCCCCGGGCACGTTAAATGAGGTAGCACGGTCCTCCCGACACCCTCAAAACACGGACACAGAATCCCACGGGTGTCTGGGGCACTCACAAGACCGCAAGTCGACCACTGGGTCACGACCGGGTCGACTAGGGACCGACACAACGCGAAACGATCGCGGAGAACACGAAAACTTACATCGGCACCACACAGAGCCTGACGGTCTAAGCTTGGGCCGTCACGGTCTGTAACGGTCCAAACCTCGACCGTCACAACCACTCTGACACACCAACAAAGGGCCGTCAGACGCTCGGTATAAACCGGCTGTGACGCGCTAGTCCTGGTGCGTCACGGTCTGTGACGCGCCAGCCCTGGTGCGTCACCGTCTTTGACGCACCCAACCCAGTGCGTTAGAAGATGAGAGAAAACAGGCTGTGACACACACCTCTAGGGGCATCACAATCTCTGACGGTCCTACCCAGGCGCGTCAGAAAATGGGCAGCGTCAACTCTGACGGTCCCATGAAGGGGCGCCACAAGGCTCTGACGGTCCTACCTAGGCGCATTTGGGACTCGTGATCCCAACGGTCCGAAAACACGAAAACGGAAGTAGCGGTCAAGCCCAGGCGCGTCACACCCTCTGGCGGCTCATCGTAAGACCGCTAGAGCGACCGACGCCTGCCGACACTACAGGACCCTGTGACGCACCCACCCTGGGGCGTCACAGCATGTGACGGTCACTGGAAGGACCGTCACACCCGTCAGAGAGCGAAACGACGGGAAACGACCCAAAAATTTCACCACGCCCCCATACCTCCACGGGAGAGGGGGAAAACAAGGGAGAAGCCCCCAAATAGCCCCTAGCATGCATCTATAGCCTCAGATAGGCCAAAAACGCGATGGATCGGCAGATTGACTCACAACCTAAAAAACATGGATTTTTTTTTTTCAAAAATCTCCTATTACGCCCGCTCGGCTCACCGCGGCCTACAAAACTTGCGGAAAAGGGAATGCACAAGCTGGGGGTCCATCTCCCTACCTCCACCGAAGAAACGACGCGCTGTTGACGCCGATCCACGAAGCAAACGTGGCGAAACCCTCGCCGCTTCACCAACCCGCGGTCGAGCTTCCACGCGCCACCGTCCCTCGATCCTCGACCCGTTCCCCGTTCCTCGCCTCCCGTCATCGCCGCCTCGCCCTCCTCCGCCACCGTCGGCCGCCCGAGGAGAGGGGGAGAGAAAGAGATGAGAGAGAGTGAGAATGAGAGAATGAGAGGGGGAGAGAAAGAGATGAGAGAGAGTGAGAATGAGAGAATGAGAGGGGGGAGAGAGAAAAAAGGTTAATATATAGAAAAATATGGAAATTTCAGAAATTCAGAAAAACATGAAAAATTACCTCCGTGATCCCCAGGAAGAGCGCAATGCAGTGGTAACGTCCCGGAGTCGAAGAACACCACGGTTCACCCTGCACAAAGTTCCGAAGGCACATCAGGGAAAAACACGTGTAAAGCACAAAATACACTCCGAGACCCACTAAAATGATCCGAAAAATCTGGGGCATTACATAAGACCCCTGGGGACCCCTAGCATGCTTCTAGGCCATCAAAACGCCGAATCGCGGCTCAAATCCATAGATCGGGCGAACTCTCCCCAAAACATGATTTTGCCCTAACCCGCTTAAAAAAACCCCTCTCGGCTCCCATTCGGCCTACAAATCGCGGGGGATGACGGGATGAGCATAGGGATTCGTCCCCCTACCTCAAGGGAGCGAAAGCTCCGCCGAATCAAGCTCAAACCACAGAGAACACTTTTAGAAACCTCGCTCCTTCACGCTTCCCACGAGCACCGCACGTCCACGAGATCGCCTCGCCGCCACCCACGTCGCCGCGCCGTCGCCCCGCCGCCGTCTGCAGTCGGAGAGAGGCCCGCCGCGTCGAAATGGGAGAGAGAGAGAGGAAGAGGGGGGGGCGGTCACGGTGGGAGGAAGAAGAAGAGGAAGAAGAAGAAGGGTGGGGGAGAGAGAGAAAAAGGGGTGGTATTTATAGAAAATCTGGAAATTCTAGAAAATATCAAAAAATTAAAAATTACATTTTCGTGATCCTCGAAATGCACCGGTCGCAACGGTATCACTCTCGCCTAGGTGAACGACCCGGTTCACCCGCAACGAGGTTCCGAAGGATTTACCGAAACATACACCGGAAATCAGAAAACACGCGCGGAAAAGCTGCGGACGCACTCCGGGCCTCCGAAACAACTCCGGATCGTGTCGATCCGAACACGAAAGATGTCCGAAACGAAATTTCAGACACAACGGAGCTGGACACCCATACAAACCAGATCCGGGACCCACGAAGAAGGATCCGAAAGATCCGAGATATTACAGGAGGAGCCTGAGTGGAGGAATGAATGCTCAGAGAGCGCTTGGAAGGCTTGGAGAGTGCTCGAAAAAGCGGGGAGAGAAGAACCCCAAAGAGACCTCCCTGATCCTACCTCTTGGGTGTAGATTTCTTCTACCACTACGTGGGGAGCTTCTCCTCCCCCCCTGGAGCAGAGCTCAACTAGCACGAAGATGTCTCTTTCTCTCTGTCTCTTTCTCTGTCTGTGTCTGTGTTAGGTCCGATGGAGGACCTATTTATAAGAGGTGTCTCGATATTGGTCGTTCCTCGACTGGGAAATGATGTAGTTCGTGGGAGAACGCATCCTTGATCGTGGGAGGGGGTTGCCCGTTGAGTGCCCATCTACTCTGGAAATGAGGGTTTGTGGTGAGAATCTCGGCACCGTGGGAGCGACAAGGCACGACCAGTAATTTCTTCGGTGGGTTGACAGAGCCCCGTTGGACCTCGTTTGGGCCATGCCGTGTGGGCAAGAGTCCGTTCAAGGCTCAGTCGATTCGGGCCGCATTTGGCCTGGCGACGTTGGGCCATATTGGGCCTGACGAGCATTCCCCTCCTCAGGGTTCAAATCGAACCGTATTAAGATTTTTAGTTTGATTTGGTTTGATTTTGATTTTTAGGAAATCGAAGCGAACCGAATAACCTGAATTTAAGGATGTTTTTATGAAGTTAATATAAATGTACATATAACCATTAACTCTAATTCCAAAATTCCAACCCAATTTTAAGAATAATTTTATCAATTTAATATAAGTATATAAATAACTATTAAACGTAATTCCAAAAGTCTAACTCCCGCCGTCTCGACGATGTTTCTAAATATAATGTTATAAAGTATGTTTCAAATCACATTCCATTTAAGTTCTTAATTTTTGCATGTATAAATATTTTAACGTTTACACTTATAAATTATAATTTTTCATGTTATTTTTAATATTTATTTTATTTAACATAAATTATTTTATCTTATTTTTCTTTACTCCCTTTAAATCCACTCTAATTTATAAAATGGGACCTGAATATAGTTTAAACCGGAGTAAACCGAGCAAAATCGAATTAATTCAATTTAGTTTGATTTCAAAGTAATTCGATTTAATTTATTTCAAATTAAACTTTTAATTCAATTCGATTTAATTTAAAAAAAAATCTGTTCAAATCAAATCAAACCGTGTGCTCACCCCCTACTTATTGATTCGCTTGCAACTCTCTTAGTCCTTTCTACACTTAATTATTTCAACAAAAATAGGCAAAGTTCCAAAGGCTTTTGTGATTGCATAAGCATGGATGGCCACAAGTCTCACTTGAAAGACAGATTGCCATAAAACTTGTAGGGGCAATCAACGAAGCTAGAGGCTCATTGGTGGTGGAGATAGAAGAGCATATGGGACCTGTTCTTCATAAATAGTTGTAATCTTTAGGCCTTCCTTCCTCTGAAATGTCATATAATCATCCCTATGTGCTTAAAATAGTCTCAAAGTAGAGGGAAAAGGGACACTTGGTATCAACTGTGGGAAGTCAAATTTGCAATCTGCGTTGTAAAAGGTTAACTAACCGGTCGAACGGCAGTTCTATTCTTTCTTTCTTTTTTCTATCTTCAAAGTAAGAATTTTTATTCTTAATTGGGATATATATATATATATATATATATATCCTTATAAAATTTGATTTTGTCAAATATATCTTTCGTCTGAACATATTATCATGAATATCTTTTATTTAGATAGAAATGTTGTGATTATATTCCTTTAATTTACTGTCGTCGACGGAGGAGAATATTTCGTGAAATATATCATCTACGGTCGTTAGATCTAGAGTTTTGACAAAATCAAATTTTACATAGATATATATACAAAAATCTTACTCTTTAACTCACATTTAACTCGGGTTAAACACAGGGAGTTACGGCGAGAGTATAATCATGATATTACTCATATTCTGAGGATAGTCATGATAATATACTCTGAGGAAGAGTATATTTGATAAGATTAAACTTTGTAAAGATATATACGTAAGATTAATAGATTCCCAACCTTCCCCTCTGTCTTTACCGTTCTAGTCAAATAATGACCCTCCTGTTTCAGAAGCACTTTTGACTCTGACCTGCCTACCACTTCATGAAATGTTTACACACACTTTGAGTAGGAACATTAATAAAATTTCGGCCATAAGATGTATGTATGTATTCACATGTATTTCTTCATTATCTCTTTCCTTCAGAAGAAATATATGTTCATATATCATCCTTTTGCGTTACATGCAAGCATGAAGATTTCATTTTGGATTTTTAAGATATCAACTGTTATTATTGATTGTAGTTAAGGATTAATTCTCATAATTTTAACTTTTAATTGGAGCCTCTTACAATTGCGTATGTATTTGATAGACTTCTTTCTTGGGAACGCTTTAAAACAAAAATTTAAGGGGTCATTCCAAATCTATTGGCCGGTTCATTAAATGAAAGGGTTTTTTTACATATAAATTTTTACAAATTTAACTAATTATCGATTAGTCTTTCAATTCTGACTATTTTCTTAAAAGTTCCTACAAACATCGTTGTTGTACAACTATGTCCCTGCCGTTCTTTTCGTTCGACAAAAATAAACCAGACCATAGTTAATTTAACTTAAAGTTAAGAAAATATCAAATTATCCCCAATTAGGAGAGAGAAAGAGAGAGTGCAATAGAGGGGGACACTGAAGGGGTCTCCCCCTTGGACGTTGGTGACATAAAAAGAGGGTGAGAGAGAGGGAGGGTTAAGTTAGAGAGAGCGCAATGGAGGGGGGACACCGGAAGGGGTCTCCTCCTCTGGCGGTGGTCAGAGATAGAAAGAGGGAGAGAGAGATGAACATAGAGAGAGAGAGAGAGAGAGGTGAGAGAGAGAGAGCGCAAGGGGAGGGGGGACACAAGAGGGGGTCTTCCCTTCCGGCGGGGGCCGACAGAAAGAGATGGAGAGAGAGAGAGAGAGCACAGGGGGAGGGGGGACGTCGGAAAGGTTTCCCCTGGATCCGACGATGGTCGAGATAAAAAGAGGAGAGAGAGAGAGAGAGCATAGGGGGAGACCCCCTCCGACGACGGTCGAGATAAAAAGAGAGGGAGAGAGAGAGAGAGAGAGAGAGAGCATAGGGAGAGGGTGGACGTCGGAGGGGGCCTCCCCCTTCGATGACGGTCGAGATAGAAAGAGAGGGAGGGGGAGAGAGAGGACGGGGCTAGAGAGAGAGATAATGGAAAGTCGCTCTCACTTGAAGTGACTTTATGTTCAAAAGTTTTAAAAAAATAAAAAATCTGAACTCATTCTCACTCGGGGAGAGTTCCACTCTCTCTCACCCCCCTTTGTCTTCGGAGAGCAGGCACCCACCTTCGGGCCCCTCCCCCTCCGACGGACCCCCTCCCTACTGTAGATGCCCCCCCTCCCTCTATGGCGATCCCTGTCCCTGCTCCCTCCCCCTCCGACAAGCACCCTCCCCCCTCCCCCTTCGATGAGCAGGCACCCCCCTTTGGCGAACCCTCCCCCCTCCTTGTTGTAGACCACTCTACTCCCCTCCCTGCTCTAGATTCCCCCCCCCTCAGGCGGACCCCTCCCCAATCCCTGCTCTAGATGCCCCCTCCCCCTTCGAAGCCCCCCTCCCTGTATCAGATCGCTCCCTCTCCCTCCGACAAGCCCCCGCCCCCCTCTCTGCACTAGATATCTCCCCTTCCCCTTCAGACAGATCCCTCCTCCCTCCCTACTCCAGACGCCTCGTCTCTCTCGAGCTAACCACACACACATAGAGAGAGAGAGAGAGAGAGAGAGAAGATATTTTAGTCTTTTTACTATTTTGTCACCCCCAGATGAAATATTCTACGAGATATTCTCTTTGTTTGACGGTAGCAAGTCATAGATACTATTTAATAAGAGTTAAAAGATTGTAAGAGTTTTTAAGAAAAGAGTCAGAATTAAGAGACTAATCGATAATTAACTAAGTTTGTAGAGTCTTATACGGTAAAAAATCCTAAATAAAATGTTGTTTGATTTTAATTTTTTGTGGTACTGAAATGTATGTGAAAATAATTTATGACAGTGGTGCAATTGTTGATGTGAAGCATCATTTCATACGTTCCTATTCCCATCAACATGATATTTTTTGATTAAAGTAATTTTGAGTGCCATTTTAATTTGAGTCTAACTGTATAGTCACCACAACATGTAACATTAACTTGTTACGCATTCAAATTGACTTAGTTGCAAAGAAATAATATTTGGAAATATGAATAATATATTATACCATTATCACTATTATCTAAATTTCTATCGATTTGGATTGAAGGCACAAATCCTATTCTATTGCCATCACATATCATTGTCACCATAAATACTATAGTAACATACTTGTCACTAAGTTTTCATCAATTCTGTAATCAGATAACTCCTACTATTTTTTTTTGATCTTTTTTTACTTCTCACTAAACTTTTATCATTTCTGTATATCAGATAACTCCTATTTTTTGTCTTTTTATGACTGGCATTTTAACTCAAGATTTGACAAATCGATCCGGGATGACCCGAATCGCCCATCCCGGACCGTCTCAATCACAGATCGAGACGATCGATAATATATTATATTTTATGATAAAATCTGATTGTTCACTGTCATTGGAGTGTCCCGTGTTCGAATCTCAGAAGACGTATCAAAATTTTAATTTTTTTTCACTCTTTTCTTTAAACTATTGAATGGAAAAAATGTTAAAATCCCAATGACACTATCAAGAATTGAACCCTGGTCGTCCATTACGCATTACACTATTTAATCAACTGACTTAAAGAATAACTTATTAAATTTTATTTAAAATCTTTATATTAAAATCTTTATTTCGGATTGGTATAGAGCGATACACTATCGTCCCGTCCCATCCCAGGTTGAGACGATCGAGGCGATCAAGACGACGAACCCTGATTTAACGAGAATGGTCATAATAATGCATGTTTGACAAAGTGTGATATCATAAGTTTGCTCTTTGATATATTATATTAATATCATATCCATCAGAAATTATATTAGACTATATTTCTTGCCACTCCTTGTTATCATTTTCGGTGAGAGTTGTCTAGATCATTTGATCAAAATAATCTACGACAAAAAGACATACTAGTTAGGATGTTAGAGCCATCTGATTCTATAATCAAACGACTATCGGTGAATATAATATAATAAGAAAATGAGTAATGTTTAATGTAATATATCGGGTACTTATATCTCGAGATGTTACACATGTAACATATTTTATTTTTTTAATTTTTTTTGAGTGACTTTCACGTCTAAATAATTTGGTGTGTCAGTCACGTCATCGAATAATGTGACGTGAAGACTATGTAAAATCAAATTTGTCTCATGGTGAATAATAAAATTAACCTAATTTTACTATTCACAGGATTAGAGTTTTATTTTTACGTGATACTCACGTATCGATACACCAAATTAATTAGACGTGAATGTCACTTAAAAAAATTTAAAAAAAAAATAAAGAGTGTTACATGTGTAACACCTGAGGTATAATTACTCGAGATGTTGCACTGAGCATTCCTCGACGTCAACAACCATCTAATTTCATACCTACAAAGAGCAATCCCTTTGCTGCTCGATTTATTAATTTTATTTGATCATTTGATGTCATAAATGGACGGCTGAGGTAAGATCTACGTACCCTAAACATATGTTTTAAGTGCTGAAAGCGACAATCTAAGGGTAAAAAAAGTAGTGACACTTAATATCTACTTATTATTTATGAATAATATTAATAATTAAAAATCATATTTAAATGATAAAAAATTATTATGCTGGATGCGTCTCTCTCTCTCTTATCTTCTCTCCTCTTCTATGGAGGCTAGGGAAGCTCCCCTAGATTTTGTGATATTCTTGGAGCCAATCGGGGTGGAGTCTACCTGCCACGTGTCACATGCAGATGCATCGCCGCCGAGTACGAGAGTTTTGTTCCGCGAGTGCGAGTGGGAGCGCGGGGGGTTGACAAGGAAGGCGAGGGGATAACGTTCGCTCTCGCCCAACCAACCACCGCCGACCGCAGAAGCACCACCAGCCTCAGCGACCTCTCCGGCGGCCCCCGCGGAGAGAGAGAGAGAGAGAGAGGGAGGGAGAGGACCCCCGCAGCTGAAGGGCAATCCCACATGGCCACGGCGGTGGTGTTTACATCGGCGGCGGCCGGGGGCGCGACCCGGCTCCTCCCCGTCGCCTCGGCGGGACCCGCCCGCTCCTCCCCCGTCCTGTTCCTCCCGTCGCTCCCCTCCCCCCGCCGCCGGGGGCTCTCCACCTCTCTCCTCCCAGGTACCCCCGGCTCCCCTCCTCGATCAGCACCTCTCTTTCGTGGTGGTATGTAGATGAATCGGCACTATTTCGGTGGCTGATATTTGTTTCGGGAGGGTTCCTGTTCTGTTGGGGAAGGAAGGTGTGCTCTTGGGGTCGTCTCTCTTCACTTGGTGTGCCGTATCTGGCGGTGCCTAGGAGCGGGTTTCCTCGGTTTTCCCTTTCTGTCTGCGTCTCCCCACTTCAAAGTTGGGTGCTTTTGAACTGGTCCGGGAGACCGCCATGATAAGAATTCTGAGATTATTAGTTTTGTTTTCTGTAATTCTGTTGTGGTTTTCCATTCGGACGAGCTAAAAGGAGAGCTGGGGGGCTTATCTAGAATGTGGAAGTTTCTAATTGGAGGCCATCGAGAAGAATATCCCGGGGGCTGGCACAGATCTTGGCTCTCCCCCTTCATTAATTAGGTATTTATGAAATCTTTCATGCCCAGGAGCCAGTGTTGGGCATTCGTGGTAGCTGTTTTGGAGACTACTACTGCTGTCCCCTCATTTAGTGCACTTGGTCAATTGGGCATCGCTTAGTTGCTCCGTTGGGTCCAGGCAACTGAGACTCTCACTGTGGAAAGAGTGTGAATCTTCAATGCTGATTGATAGTGATTAAGGAATTCAAGCACTAGATGAAGCGAAGTGCTTGAAGGCACACATGGATGGATGCATTAACTTCACGTGTCCCCTCTTGTTTTGATGGGATGCTTGTGGCCACTTTTATAAGATTTTGAAATGTAGTGAGTAGAGCATGAATGAGGAAGAGATGGGGATCTTCTTCTTGGCTGATGCGGGGGATGCGACTTCATTTACTTTAAAAAAAAAAACCTCAATCGAGCTGTCCAAGTATTTCTTATATTCTATAGACAAATTAAGAATGTGATGTTCTCTCTTTTTTAGTGTGTAGCACTTCTTCAATTTTCTGAGCACCTTTTATGTGAGTTCTGAAGACCAAGATGATCATTGAGTACTTCAATTATGGGTGCTTGATTGTGGTGTGCTGTAGTTATTGACCAAGATGAATGGCATAGGTGACATGGAAGAGTTTATGCTTGGCTTCAAATGAAAAAAAAAGAAGCACCAGTGACTAATTGTTCTTACCTGGACAGAAACACGCAGATTCTCCCAGATTGTGGTAAAAGCCTCTTCCTCGGAGGAGACATCTGGTTCTGTTCAAGTGGAAGAGATCTTCACAGATTTGAAGGAGAAGGTACTGGCTTCACCTCCCTACTATATGTTTCACTATGACTTCATGCAAACCCTAATGTTTCTCATCATGTATTTTGTGGCAGTGGGATGGTCTTGAAAACAAGTCAACAGTTTTCATCTATGGAGGAGGTGCAATTGTAGCGGTGTGGCTGTCTTCCATTGTGATTGGTGCCATCAATTCTGTTCCTCTGGTACCACCAATTTACTTTGCCATTTTCCCCACATCAACTTTTTGTTCCTTGTCGGTTCATGGAGAACAGTAGTCCACAACAAGTAGCCAATTTAGGCATCTTCAATTTTTTTTATTAATATCCTATGATTTTCTTTGAGAGATTCCTTCTCATACCTCACAGGTTCCAAAGATTATGGAGTTAGTTGGGCTTGGATACACAGGCTGGTTTGTCTACCGGTATCTTCTTTTTAAGGTAATCCTAACTTTTTTCCATTATTATTATCAAGTATTTTTGGCTTTGGGCTTAACAGTAATATAACAATCTTCCTTCTTTTTTGTCCTCCAAAGATGTGTGCAGTTCCATTCCATCCATCTGAAAGTTAAATAGGAAAATGCTCTCTAGTTATTGATCATTGTTTGTTGTCTACTTTCAATGGGAATGACTTTTGTTTTTGTGCTTTTATTTCTGTGATATCTAGCTAAACTAACATGCCACTTCATTTTCACGACAGCAAGTTCTACCTGATAACTGTCTAATCCCAAATTTCAAATTTATTATTCTGTTTAAAGTGAAATATGATGTTGTTGAACGATCAGTAAATGATTCAAATTAAGTTAAATCCTGCTGTGTAAAACATATTAACGCAGTGTGATCACAATGATTTAGATTTTTTTTTTTTTTTGCTTTGCTTTCATACATACCTCTGTTAGAAACGAAGTTGTGTTGAGAATCCGTCCTAGATTTGCAATTCTATGTATGCCCTTCCCACATAAACTTAATGTCAGGTATGCCCTTATCATCACTTTCTGTTAACAGACCATCAAAATATCCCAAGGAGAGATGAAGATGCAGACAGAATATTCTATGGATACTTTGACGGAAGTTTACCACAAGGGCACATGTGACATTAAATTCATGTATGATGGGTGTACATGCAAATGCAGGATGGATTTTCTTGTAATTTCACTTTTAACAGGAGTATATGTGCAAATGCCCTTTTTCTTTCCCCTTATCATCATGGTTTGCCAACCTGGGACTTGGAGACACATATTCATAAATTCTAGACACATTATACTGACTTGTAACTGACTTTGACCTGCCCATTCAAGTCAGATTTACCCTAGGAGGACCCGACTGAAATGGAGTAGGTTTAAGCATATAAATCTTTCCCCAGTGAAGAAGAATAAATATTCTCATGGCAATCCAATGAATAGGGGTTTGATGCTTTGGGGTCTATCCAGAGTGCATGCTTAATTTCGAGTTTAGCAGTTACCTCTGAATCAGGACCCAGAAGGTTGAACACCAGAGATGGCTTGCACGAACTTGGCACGAGCCAGCTCAGACCGGCAAACCATGCCTTTCGTCAATCTAAATACGCACATGGAAGGATGGGGATGATGAAGAATACTTTAGGGGCAATGCCAAGGGATGTTATCAAGCTTGCTTCATGAAGATTATGTCTTTAGAAACAACCATAGAACAGAAATGATCGAGATGAACCCCTAAATGATCATATGTGTCAAAGTGTGTGAACATAACTAGCTGGTGAAATTAGTTGAACTGACAATTTAGTTTAGTTCATTTCCAAGTTCATATTTGGGACTTTTTCGTTCACCAGATTAAATCCATTTCTGCTGATGATCTTTTCTGGTTCTGGCAGTCAAGCAGAAAAGAACTTGCCAGTGACATTGAGGCTCTGAAGAAAAAGATCGCTGGGACTGAGTAATTGCCAATAGCTGAGCAGTTTCAGACTGCATATCCCAACATTTGTTTGATTACCATGTACCAGAGATAGCAAAAATCTTGTAATGTAACCAAAATCTGATCTCTGTTGTTTGCATTTTTTTTGTTTCTAGTGGATGATAATCACCATGTGCAATGAGCATTTTTCTTCCAAAATGTTACCTTTTTACTGTTAAATTATTCTTCATTTTCTCTTTGATGGATTGGGATAACGAGATGTGCTCTCCCTCCCAAGTCTGATCATGTGAGTGAGACACTTAAGGGTATTTTTAGATTTTTCACATTTTATAATGTTTTATATAGCATCTTTGTGGAATACTCCTTCAAAGTTGGCTGCTTAAAATCTAGAGTGTATGGTCACAAATATTTGAACAGGCATATTTATAAATACAATAGATTATAGATACATAACTATAAAGATCGGTCTCTTTACAACATGTGTAGCATGATGGTATGTCTCATGTAGGAGCCCTTTTAGTTAGCTAAGATGAGGATTAGTGGTTTCCTTTAAGAGGTTGTTAATTAATTAGCCATTTAATGTACTTCATTAATTAAGAAATGGACCGCTAGCTCTTGGGAATGAAAAAGCCATTTGCCGCTTCATTAATGTAAGATTACAATTCTTCATCGAAAAGTCCCTCACTCTTCGTTAGACCTAATAATTATTTGGGTTTTTTTACTTGAAAATCATTGTTAAACAAAAATCTGTAAAAAAAATATTCTTGTAAATGTATTAACAGATACGTCACTGTGTAAATATGAATTGGGTAAAAATATCATATTTATTTATAGATATATCATTTCTCATGGATGATTTATCAAATTGAATTAAAAAAATAAAACGCGATAAAATTGTAGCCCTAGGATTGCTTCTTCGTGGATGTTCTTTGGATGCTCATCTATGGCAAGTATGTAGTCTTCCTTACGGTCAAATTATACCTTCTCCCTTTTCCGTAAATTAACTTGGAATCTCATTTTTTTTATAAGTGACCTTGATATCTTAGATCTCATTTGGTTGGGTTTAGTGGGACTTCAAAATTTTAAGCTTAATCAAATGCACAAATTTTCTCAACTTCGCACCTAACAATCTTTTACTAATGAGAGAGAGAAAGAAACGTGAGAAGGGGGGTTAAAAAATTCTAAGAATCTTCTTCAATGGTGTCTATTCTCAGGTGAATTTTGATGCAAAACTATGACGTAAATTGTATTTTATATCTCATTCCATTATTTAACCTTCGTTTACGCACCATTAAACTCGCATTATCATATTAAACCTAATATTTAATGTGTGAGAGAGAGAGGTGAGCGAGGCGTGAATCAAATGAATTTTTAGGGTTTCAAAAATCTCGAAGAATATGTCAGATGTATTGTAGATGAAATTATCAAATAATCTGTGGTTGAGAAGCCCAAACAAAGGGGGCCTTATAGACTCCTTGAATATATATAGGTACTAATGGATGGCTCTGCATTTGGCTCTAACTTTTGAAGTAAATAACTTACTAAGTAAAAGTGACATGTTGAGATCTTGAAATGCTAGAACCTTTCAAATGTTCACTTGCATGCTAAATTAGCAGGCGAAGTTTATCGCCTTAGAGAGACATATGAGTAAAATGACAAAAATGGCCACGTCAAATCACAATAATTTAAGGGTATACCTATAAACTGAGTGGATATAGAGTAAGATATAGAGTAGATATTATGATATATTCGATTAATAATTAAATTATTTATTAGATATTTTATTTAGATAATTATTCGAACAAATAAATACGAATTTAAATTCGGTTCAAATTTTAAACGAATAATTATCGGGTCTATTTGGAGGTGAATCGTGCGAGCCGTGCGAGAGCATCATAAGTTGTTTTCTGAAAAAAAAAAGAGTGGATGTTATTTTTATTTTGAGATAAGTTATCAAAAGATTGAACTGCATCCTAAAAAATAGAAGAGTGCTTACCAAATGGGTGAAAGTGGAGTTATCATTTTTAAATTTTATTTTAAAAAATAAAAAATAACCAAATAATATATTAGGATTTGAGTTACTTGTATATATAGAATATGTGGATTCTTAAATATTTATATATGACTTCATATTCAGTCGGATAATATTTAACACGGATATCTCAATATCTGAATTCATATCCGATTAATAATTAGATTATCTGATATCCGATTAAATTATTTATCAGATATTTTATTCAAATAATTATACGATAAAATAAATATGAATTTGAATTCGATTTAAATTTTAAACAACTAATTGACATACCTATTTAGGGACATGTTGATACCGTGTTAGAGTAGTTGGGTTGAAATAAACTCACGTAAAATATTATCAGAATTTGACTTTTATAATTTTATAAATATTTTTTTTATTTTAAACCTTAACTCTTCTCTGCCCACGATAACTAATTAGACCAAATGAGTTGCTCGAGCCTTAACCTTGTTCAACAGCCGAGCAATCAAAGTGGAATTGAAGAAACATGGTAGAATAAGTCACCTTAACCGGACTTATTGTTTAAGTTAGGATAAAAGAATTAGCTTAAATGCAGGTAAGATATATCAAAAAATAGATCATTTTATTTTGATTAAGGATCTAATAATTTGAGATTTTTTTTGGAGAAATATTAAAAATTTTAATCTCTCTTATTCTGTCATTTTCTTAGAACAACTTATCTCACCCTTAATTGGGATACAAGCCAACATATCCTAACCGAGCCGGAGTGAGGTACCATCCCTTATCCCGCAATCAAACAGGTTCTAGAAGGGTGATTTTGATAACTTAATAAGATTCAGTTACGGTAAATCATTCTGTCTACTCACTCTTAATCGAATTTGGTAGTAGTGTTCTCGTATTCGTCGTCGATTAAAGTTAAGACTATTATTATAAAATCAACTCATTTGACTCTCTCACGTAGAATGTCCTATCAAACTTTGATTAAGATAAATTATTAAATTAAAATATTAAAAATTTAAAAAATAATCCATCGAGACTCACCCAAGTTAAACTATTTTAACCTGTTATCAAAAGTAACCCAGTTCACAATTCACATGTGTGAGAGAGAGACGTGACTCACCACTCTCTCTCTCTCATCCACTTCTCTATTTTAACCGCACGTCAATCATGCCCTTAATATCTCATACCATTAGCTTGATGACATCACTTATTCTCCCTCTCCTCTTTCTCTCTCTCTAAACACGTGACCGATGACAAGACATATCTTGTAGACTCTATTTGTTTAGTCATTTTCTCACACCCTGCGAATGTTCCTGTATCACAGTGACACGTGGCGATCCAATCATCTCTAGCAACACCATGCAGGAACGTCTTATAATTACCCCACAATCGTAGTCGTTGTACGGACGTCATGGGTTTATACTTCAATATGTTTGTTTCGATGGATTTGCATGTTTAATTTATGTTGAAAGAAAAGCAGATGTGTACTTTGACTAAACAAGTCGTCAAACAAAATAAATTTACTTGTATTTTTATAAAATTGTATATTACCACAGTCTATTTTTACCAAACAGAAGGATCAAATTTACTCTCTTGGGAAGCGACCCTTGACCGAATCACACACATCCGCCCAAAGAGGGGAATCTGAAGAGACATGGAGAGAATCCAAGAGACGCTCGGTCAAACGGTGAAAAAATAAAAGAAAAAATAAAACAAAATAATCCTATGAGAATCACACGCACGCACGCCATGGCAAGGTAATTCACGCGTGTGTGAAATGGAGGATACGGGCCAAAGAGCCAACTAGCTCAAACGGGCCAACTTCCATAGTTCCCTCAAAGGAATATACAACCATGACACGAGTCCCAACTAAAAGTAAATGGAAACCTTTTCTATTTTCTAATGTGGGACTAATCAACACAAAGAGAGACTCAAACCTTTTAAAATTTAAACACAGATTCCAACATTCGCCCACCAAGAAAAAAAATTTAAAAGGTTGAGACACGGATTTACAAGAGCCTGAGATGACACGCATAAGTGTAGGTGTCTTCCGACTTGAACCTTCACATAGTGATATACTTCCTCTCCTCCACAGATCTAAGTGAACTCTGTCTTGAACTTAGACCATTATGAAGAAGGTTTCATACAACACACATATCATTAGTCAATAGTTGTGTTCTCACGAGATAGCACTTTCTGGTCATGTGCTATGTATCTTGTTTCATGAGTGCTCTAGGGATTAGCCCAAAAGATCCCATAGATTGCGGCCACACAATCACACTCACATAGGTGAGTCCTCCAAAGTGCACTGAAACGTATCTACACCTCGCCACGTAGGCCTTTGGACTTATTAAGAGTTGTAGCTCATCCTTTACCGTTCCAGAATAAGCACTTCATCATAGGGATGGATATTGAGAAATCAGTCTCCAACAAGTGCTCTCTAGTATACACCCATTCAATAAGTTTTCACGTTGAACCTGTGTTATGGGATCTCTAAACATCATGTTCGATTACTATTGATGGTGTTTAAAATGGGCTTAAGTCCCATCCCCCTCGATGATTGTTCAACCAAATTAGAGGATCAGTAATATTTTTTACTGATTTCACATAGTCTAAAGAGACTATTCCTTTGTTCAAGTACTCTCTCACAAATTTTAATTTCAATCTTATATGAGTACTCAATTTATCATTTATTTTCTCACTTTTCGCCTTAGCTATTGCAGCTTGGCTATCACAGTGAATAAAGATAGCAGAAATTGGCTTACTCAACAATGGAAGCTCAACCATAAGGTTCTTCAGCCATTCTACTTCTCTACCAGTCACTTCTTGTAACGACCCAAGATCTGGATACCGGGAGGAGCCCGATACCATTCGAATCCTTACCCGCCGCCCACGAGTCGGGAGGGCTCGGAAGGGCTAAAAGGAGTGTGGAGGTATAAAGAAATAGGAAATAAGGTAAGATAATTCAACAATTAACAGAAATAAATAAACAAGTGCAACAGATTCCAGTCCAACAGAAAGTACAGTCTAAGGCAGAAGAACGTACCCAATGCCAAGTGAACACTTGGCCCGGCGAGCTGGCAACGAAGAACCTCCGCACAGCACCCTCGAATCTCGAGGAAGAACCGGCGCACCTGAAAAATAGGGGTGAGCCTCCTGTCACTAGCTCAGCAGGGATCTTGCGGAATCCCAACCGAGAACAACGGCGGTAGCGGAAAGGAAAGCAGCTACAACTACATCATGAACATTGAACCGGTGGCCGGTCAAAACTCGGCACTATAACTACTCCTACTGTACCGGATAAACACTGTGACGTCCCGACTCGCAAACCCGGTCCAGTCGTAAAGACTCGCGTCAGATCCCGATCAGAACGTCACAGTGGAAACAACCCAAGCAGTACAATTACAATTGAGAAGTATATATAAACACTAAGATATCATTGCAGCGGAAATGAAAATACTCAATTCATCAACTTACAGTCGAAAGACTACATCCACATAGATAGAAATAACGATAACAATTTCACACGTCTTTTATTCATAACCAAAATTCATACACTTTTTTTTTCTACATAAGACATAACTCATAACATAACTACTTAAGATAAAGACTGGTAGTAAAATCTGAGTCGCGGTCAAACACTGCGAGATCACTCCTCGCTTCCTTCTACCGCTTCTCCTGAAATTGTTCAACGGGGTGAGTCTACGAATAGACCCAGTAAGAGACTAAGCATAGTCCCCGGTCAAAACATGTATCAACATATCCAAAGTGATTTGTGGCAATTTATTTCATAAAGTCATTCTCTTATCATTTGACAAAGAAAGCATGTACATTAAAATTTATCATACCCATGACACAGTAAATAAAAATTCAGCATTTGTAAACATTAATGAATGATTCCAGTACTAGGCGGAGTAGTCTCACACATAGTGAAAGGATCCAGACAGACGTAATCTGTCCCTTTCCAAATCACCATTCGATATACTGGAGATTCATTAGCAGTAAGCATTTACAGTGTGATAACAGTAAAATGTAATGACAGTTCAATATAATTTCATTGAGTAGTAGTTCCAGTAATGAATCAATGAACAGTAATAACAGTTTCAGTATCAATTCAGTGAGCAGTAATAGTCGTATTAATAACGACTCAGTGAACAGTAACAGTAGTTCAGTGTCAATTCAGTCGGCAATAACAGTTGTTCAATTTCAGTTCAATAAATAGTAACAGTGGTATAAATAACCAGACACCGTGCCCAAACCACCACTAGAATGACAGTCAGTCGGTACTCGATCACCTAGATAAATAGTGATGAGTCTTGGTTGCTACGCAGAACCGGGAGAAGTCCTCTCCACCTTAACCAGTGGTACTTGTCCACCTCCAGGATTTCAATCCCCGTTACCCTCGAGGCCAGTACAGTGTGAACCTTCCTATAGGGGCATTTCTACAGTTTGGTTCCAGTCTCCCCCTATGGTGGCAGTGTCCATTTGGCATTACTAACGGTACGGTAAAAATATAAATATGACTTATATGAAATAGACACATGCCACTCAAAATTCATACTGTGAATATTAATATACCAATACTGAAAATTATTTTTCTTTTTCTGAAATTTTCAAGTTATTCAAATATAATGACATATCTATATATCAAAATTTACTAAACCTGTTTACAAGTATCAGAATGTCTTAAAATTTCAGGGAATCAATATATTTAAAGAAAGGATAAAAACATTAAATTTTCATAATTTTACAGATAGTAAGTATAATTTTTCTGAAATTACTTATATTCCAACATGCGTCATAAAATGACTAAATTTAGCTACTAAACTTATAAAACCCTTAAACTTTTACAGAAACTTACATTTGTCTGTAACAATATATAGAAATTTATTTCATAATTTTACATACATGAATTAAAATTTTCACAGAATTATTTAAATTATCCAATACATGGAATATTAACTAAATATATCCACAACACTCTAAAAGTCACTATAATTTGTCAAACCATCACTCATAACAAAAAAATCATTCTTAAAACTTTTTATTATTTTTCACACTGCATTACTATTTTTAACACTATATTACTATTTTTCATACTAAGTAAGAAAAATATATCATGAAGAATAAATCAACTAAATATATCCAAAATGCTCAGATAATTTTTAAAAATTTACAAAATGTTGTTTTAAACAGAGGTATCACATGTAAAAATTCTCATCATTTTTCATTCAGCATGTCTATTTTCTAAATTTTATATCAGTTTCTAAAATGTACAAGAATTTATAATAATAACTTTTAATTAGATAAAATTATCCAGAATACTTACCATGGCCAAACTATACTGAAAATTAATTTACAGAGATCAAAACATCAGTTCTGTGATTTTTTTTATATTTTTCACAGAATATTTGTAATTATCTAATTTTTTAATTATTTATTTAAACATGGATAATTATACCCGTGATGATTCTGTTATTATAATGAGATGAAATTTTCATAAATTAGTTCTAACAAGTATTTAAGTCTTATGGTAAAATTGTGAGATTTTTCATGTATTGTTTCTATTTTTCTCAAAATTTTACACTTCTATTAAAATATCAAAATTATCGAATATTACTTGAAACATCAATAATTATTTATATTTTTAGAATACATCACACTAAAAGTCAGGATCATACTGTAAAATTCTAAGACCTTTGTGCACATGATTTCTAATTTTCATAATTTCTATACAATTATTTATACATTTTATCATGTATAAAAATTCATTAAAAATAAATATCATGATCCAGAAATTATGAAAAAAATTTACACGTGATTCTTACAGTAAGATACCTTCCTACAATTTATTGTGATTTTATATCATCATTTGATATTTTAGTATAATTTAAACACCTTTAGGACAATATTAAAATATCTTTAAACGTGAAAATAAATTAATCCAGACATATAAATTTTTACAGAAAGTTCATAAAATCAGGTTTCAAGATTCTGGAAACTCTCCCAATTTATCATACACTGTTACTAATTTGAAGACATTAATCACTTAATTACACTATTAATCACATGTTTTAACTTAATGATTTAATACTAATCCGACAAAGATAAGATTACAGATTATGAAACTACAATCTATGGACTTAACTACCTATATAGATGCTAATTACACACCATAAATCATTCTAAATGCACTAATACATGCTAATCTAGGTGATAAAGTGCTAATCACTTACCTTAAAAACGCTTTAACACATCCCTAATAGGCTCTGGACCTTCTCATCAGCACCTCACGTACCCAGCTTCCAAAGGATGCAAATGAAGCCCCCTATCCCTCTATTTATAGTAGTTTATAGCTTAATCAATCTTAACCATCCACTTAATCTAATAGTTAAGATTAAATCAATTATATTAATACTATTTAATTCACATTTGACATTCAAACTTCACTAACCCCTCACCTAACATCTTTTGACTATCTCACAATTTTTCTTTTTTTTACACATAGCACATGTGTTATTTGACTAAATGAAATTTAAGAACTTAAACTAATATAAAAGGTTAACAGAAAAATTTAAATAATTTTTTTTTATATATAAACTGCCTGCCGCAATCTCGGCAGTCAAAGGCTGTGGTGGCGCCCGCCCACGCGCGCGCCCGCGCGCGCGCGCGCGCACGCGGGCGGCCGCATGTGGCCGCCCCCCCTCCAATTTTTTTTAATTTTTTTAACCTTCTTTCATTTTTTATTTGTATTTACATCCTTTCTTTAACTTTTAAATCTCCTTTTTTCTATGTATAAAATAAATATAATAAAATATGTAACATAAATATTTAGGCATACACAAAATTTTTTATACAACCAAATAAAAAGTTATAAAATAGTAGGGCATTACAAACACACCCCGATCTCACAGTCGAGGGACTACCGCTAACGGGAAAACCTCTGGCTAGGATGCCAGAAGAAACCGTCACGACCTCGCAGTCGTGGACCTAACACCATCTAGGGAAAACCCTCGGTGACACCCACCGGAAAAATCCCTAGACTTCTACCTCGGAAACACATCCGGAACTGCACACAAAACCACGTCTCGCAGATGGGAAGCGAAAACTCAAGTCATAAGAAACTCACGTCACGTGATGGGAGCACTATCCACCAGAAGCAAGGCCAGATGCGTCCACTGACGACTTAGTCCACAGCCTCAGGTGTCTCGCTACCACGCCCCAGGCGGAGACAGAGACACACAATAACCAGTACCACGATCAAGGACTAGTTGGGGTCGCGCTCGTCAGCGCGGGTCCAACAGCCCCAAACTAAGTGTGCACACACAGACCATCCGCTCTATGTAGGGTCCTCTAGCTGGTTTTCCCCCCATCCGGACTCAGTCTGCAAAGGTGATGGGCCCTACGGTAACCAGCCTAAAAATCGTCTCTCTCGGATAAGTCGCTCCACCACTCCTGGGTGGATCAACACACGCGTGCCGTAAGAAGGCTACGACTAGTAGGAGGTCGCTAAACGTGAACACGGAAAGACACTCACGCACCAATCGCGAGTAACGCGGAGTAACAGGTGGCACGACGCCACCGGACTTTGGACAGCCCACGTGACCTGCTAAACTCAACGGTCCTTGAGTCACGAGACTAGGGGTCAAGACCGTTACACGTGACGGTACGACGACGTCAATCTAGCCTAATCTCTAGGTCTGAAATCACGGTGGCATGAATACCGAGGTAGCTCACAAGCCGCCGAGTCGATCCCTCGTTCAAGGGACACACGGAAACCTCTAGCCCCAGGCTGGTTGACTAGACTCACAGTCCAAGGCCACACACATGGCCCACTCGGAAACCACCTTCCGGAGAAACCCACGACGTGCGGGAACAACCCACCGCACACGTGCCGATACACGGACACCCGTTCTAGCGAGAACACGAAAGCCCGAAACACATGGGGTCACCCGGACCCACCAAACTCACGGGGATGCTATTTGAGGTAACATGCACCTCCAGACACCCCAAAACACGGACACAGAACCCACGGGGTGTCCGAGACATCCACGAGACCGAAGGTCAACCACTGGGTCACAACCGGGTCGACCGGGGGTCATCACGATGCAACCGGGACGCAAGAGGGTCACCCAGACCTTTAAACCCACGGATATGCTAATCGAGGGTAAACAGAATCTCCAGGATCACGAAGAATCACCCGGACACCTCTCCCGCTAATCCGTATCGCATACTAACACCTCGGGACAAGGGGACACAAAACACGATGGCCCGGGACCTCACTGGGCTGGGCAGCCACCACTTGGGCCGCCCAGAGGGCTGGGCGGCCAGCTCAATGGCCGCCCAGTCCAGGGCCTGACCAGAGGGCAGCCAACCCTGTGGCCGCCCAGTGACCTGGGCGGCCAGAGTCTTGGCCGCACAGACCCGGGCATGGGCGGCCACCGAAATGACCGCCTCCTACGTTGTCCGCGGACGGACCGAACCCCTCCGTGGGTTCGGTTCCACCCCCCGTTCACCCCCAGGTGAAGGGGAAAACATGAGAAAATCATCCCTGAACATTCCCACGACCCAAATACGCGATTAAAACTCCGATCGGGCCTCGAATCGGCCGAAAACCGCTGCTCGCCCTATACATGGAATTTCCCTCGGCGTGAAATAAACACACTCTCGGCCTCGCCTTGGCCTATAAAATTCGGGGAATTGAAGTACACGGGTTAGGGAAGCATCCCCCTACCTCCACCGAAGATTCGACGTGTCGATCCACGAAGAAACGCCTCACGAAACCCCGCCAGTGCCCCACGCTCGTGAACCGGCTTCACCGTGCCCTCGTCCCTCGATCCTCGACCCATCCTCGTTGTCCTCCTCGCCTACATCGCCCCGCGTCGGCCCCGCCTCGGTCCGTCGGCCGCCGGAGAGGAGAGAGTGAGAGGAGAGCGTGGGAGAAGAGAGAGAGGGAGAGAGTGAGAAATGAGCGGAGAGAGAGGGGGTGGGGGTTTATATAGGAGATCCGAAAATACCAAAAATTAGGAAAAATTATCTCTGTGATTCTCGAAAAACGCACAACGTACTGATACCGACCCGAAGTCGGAGAACGCAACGGTTCACCCTGCACGGCGTTCCGTAGGTCCGACAGATAAAAACACGCGTAAACCACAAAACGTGCTCCGGGACTCTCAAAAATGATCCGAAAAATATCTGAAAAATCCGGGACGTTACAGTTCTGCTGTCACTAACTCAACCTCCATGGTAGACCGAGCTAATATAGTTTGTTTGGTGGATTTTCAGGCAACTGTTCCACCACCATCATAAACACAAAGTCAGTGGTACCCTTTCCTTGGGCTTTTCCAGTCACCCAACTGGCATCACAGTATCCTTCCATTACAGGAGGATATCTTCCATAGTGCAGTGCATGAAATAATGTACCTTTTAAATATCAGCAGATTCTTTCAAGTGCATGTCAATGTAATTTGTTAGGATAATGTGTATATCTACTAAGTCTATTCACAGCAAAAGAGATGTCAGGTCTACTACAATTTCAAACTCTATCGTCAATAGCTCTGCTCGTTGAAAATTACTATTCACAGGTAGAGATTTTTTACTAGATCTAAGTATGAAAATCAAAAGGATCAAACGATCAATAAAAGTAAACTCGGGTCGAAACGCGTAGTCATTTTCTTTAGAGTCGTTCTGCCCCCACTCCAGTGCAGATAGGTTTCGCGACGAAACTTCCCCCAAGATACGATGGCCCAGACCGATGGTGACGCGAAGATGTACTCCAACTCACGTTGTCGGGGGCGAACACTAGTACTGTGACAGGAGACTCTTGCAAGAAGAAGAAGATGATGGGAGAGAGGAGCGCGAGAGAGATAGCCATCTGGTGAGAGAGAATCCTAAGCCGTGTCTCACACGGGAAATCGACTCTCTTCAAATACTCTCTTGAGAAATGACTCTTGACCGAGTCACACTCACCCGTTAAAAGAGGGGAATCCGAAGAGACACAGAAAGAATTCAAGAGACGCTCAGTCAGACGGTCAAAAATAAAATAAAAATAATTATCCGTAATCACGTACACACACGCATGCCATGGTCAAGATAAGATAATTCACATCTGTGTGAGAAAAATGATACGGGCCAAAGAGTCCACTAACTCAAATAAGTTAATCTCCATAATCTCTTCGAAAGAATACAAATCAATGATAAGAGTCTCAACTAAAAGTAAGTGATTTTTTTTATTTTTTAACCTGAGATTAATCAAAACAAAGAGATACTCAAACTTTTTAAAATTTAAAACATAAATTTCAACACCAACTCCTTCACCGTGTGCACAGCACACTGGTGTTCTGACTCCCCCAATCTATCTAATCTATATGAACGAGGTCACCTAGGTAGTTCCATTAGGCTGGTTGTGTTTCACAGCTTCGTCGTATCCGGTGATTTTCGGAGTTGCTACGATATTAATACTGTTGGGGGTCATGTGTGGACATGTGCTAAAGGCCAATCAGACATCTAGTTAAGGCTGCGTTTGGTATCGTGGTGGGGTGGGATTCCAACGTTTTGAATTCCCTGACACCATTTGATCGAATCCATAAAGCGCACCCGAACATGCATCGGCTTCCACGTCACTTGCATATTCCCAGGGAGGAGATGGGCAGAGAGAATCGAGCGGGTGGGTCAAATCTCGAGAAGCAGGGTGGGACCTACTTCCCAATCGCTGCAAAGGATCTTTTGGGTGAAAGACCAGAAAGGCCCCTGACGGGAGCCACAAATTACATTCAAGTCTCACAAAAGAGGACGGGAAAGTAAGATGGGCATTTTCTTAATCTTATTCCAGAAGTAACCTTTTGCATTTTGCCATCCTAAACAAAATTATAATTATACACGTAATCATTGCCGAAGCATGTGAATGTGGGAGGGGCCGTAACTAAGAATGGGGATTTTCATATAATTATAATTGTTTGAAGCTAGTTTTGACGAATCGATCCGAAATGGCTTGAACCGGTCGTCTCAGACTGTCCCAATGACAGATCGAGACGATCGATATGTGAGACGCAACCGAGATAATATATATAATATATTATATTTTATAATCGAATTTGATCGGTAGGTCGATTGGTTAAACCGTTTTACGTTCATTTCTTGAGTTGCGATTAACACCGTCAAATCAACTAACCTAAGGAATAATTTGTGAAATCTTGTTTATAATCTTTATATTAAAGTATTTATTTCGGACCGGTACAAAACAGTACAGTACCGTCCCGTCCCGTCCCAAGCCGTGACCCAGACGATCGAGATGGCAAACCTTGGTTTGAAGCACCCTAATTAAGGTGCAAAGCACACCTTCATCTTTGTTATCTTTTAACCATTAGATTAGGGATATCAAAAATACTTGTAAATCTGATTATCCGTGTCACCTGACCGTGATGAGTCTGGTAATACCCGAATAAACGGATATGGATTCAGATTAATATATGATTAAAATACCCGCTTCATATTCGGATAGGGTATAGATTTAGTCCACCCGAATTCATACCCGATCTGAACCCGCTCTTAATAATTTATTATGCATGTTAGACCTATGATTTTGACACGAACTTAACCCGTTGCCCGTCTTGTTGAGTTTGTGAGTTTGGACTTCCTGCTAAAATTATAATGACATTTTTATAAAACATAAAAATTACTTTAGAAAGGAAAGAATTAACTGAATTTCTATTTTTCTAATTCTCGTAAATCTCACATTTCCTTAGATATGGATGTAAACTCATACTTATGGATGGATACGGATATCCATAGGTATATCCATACTCGTGACGGATATACCCGTATTTATACCTACGAAAATAATAGAGTACTATCCGGATATGATATTTGTAAAAATTTTACGGATAACATATAATATTAGTATATCCGAGTCGAATCCGATCCATTTACGTCCCCCACATTAGATGTGTACCTGTTTGGTCCAATGACCACAAAAGTGGTGAGAGAGAAATTTCGTGTAACATGAAATCTATCCTCTAAATTCGGCATGGTTGGTTTTAAGAAGCATTCATGGAGGCCTAATACCCTAGGTTCGAGATTTAATTAGTACAACATTATTAAGCTTATTATCGATCATTTGGTAACTAAAGCGCAATCAAGCAAACGGAGATGTATGGCGTAGGTAATTAATTATTATCGTAAATTTTCACTCACTCACCCCTATACGACCTGTCGACCAAAGGAGAGGCCTGAAACTAGTTGGTCACGAGAACTAGAAACCCAACACCCCACCCCCCAACCACCCATTATGAGAAGGGGATATTGTTTATTTAATTTTTTCGATACATTTAATAAATGATGTCTCCCTCTTAATTTTATGATACATAAACAAAACAAATAACTTACAACTAAACCCAAAATGAGTGGGGTTGGATTTCATCGAGCAATATTATATTATGGTACTAACTCTTTTTTCTCATTTTTTACTACATACATTTTCAGCCATCTAGTCTTTTAAACTAGACTATAAAAAGTTATGGTTTAAATTTGGTACTTTCGAAATTGAGAGGAATGTGAAAATTAAAAAAATGAGAGGAAAAAATTTTCCCTTAACATTGATCACTTTGACCTAGCCAAAAGATGGGTTATCTTTAACCATACTCATAAAAAGTCAAATCTCTCTCTCTCTCTCTCTCTCTCTCTCTCTCTCTCTCTCTCTCTCTCTCTCTCTCTCTCTCTCTCTCTCTCTCTCTCTCTCTCTCTCTCTCTCTCTCTCTCTCTCTCTCTCTCTCTCTCTCTCTGTGTGTGTGTGGGGGGGGGGGGGAGGGGGTGGGGAGGGCACCCTCACCAATGCTGCATGCGTCTATGAAGGACCATGAGGGGGTGACTCGCTCCTCTATGAGACATATGATGAGGCAATGGAGGTTCTTGGGGGTGGACTCGGTGGCGATCTGACTGAAGAGGTCCCCCAACTTTTGAGCCCAGTTGAGCTGTTTGCCAATAGTGAAAATGATCATAGAGGACAATTGTGACCGTTCAAGTGTCGTATGCAGTGACATCGGCATCATTTGTGCCAACATATGTAGAGGTGTCGTAGGCATCATTTGCGGCAACATTAGGCATCTCCAGCTTTGTTCGCGGCGACATCCAACATATCTAACATCGCCATCTTCATCTCTACAAACATAGTAGTCCCCAACACAGAACTCCGGTGCCTCACTGTAACCCTCCACTAGATGGCGCCCCAACACCTCTCTATCTCTCTACAACCTCCCCTCATGCTGGGTGGGGGTTGTCGGTGCCAAAGGGGTAGGGCCTCTCTCTCTTTCTCTCACACACACACCCCCACTTGGCCAGCACGAGAGGGGGAGCGCCTCTCTCTCTCTCTCTCTCTCCAACCCCCATGTTGGGTGGGAGTTGCTAGTGCCAAAGGGGGAGGGCCTCCCTCTCTCATGTCTCCTCTCTTTCTACTCTCTCTCTCTCTCTCTCTCTCTCTTGTTATCTCTCTGTCTATCCCTCTCTACAACCTCTCTCTATGCCTCTGGCTCTAGGGAGGGAGCACCTCTCTCTCTCCTATCTTTCTCTCTCCTCTCCCTCTAGATCTTTCTCTTTGTACACCCCCCATTGGGTGGGGGTCTTGGACGTCGGAGGGGGAGTGCCTCCCTCTCTCACTCTCTCTCTCAACACCATGTTGGTCCCCTCCCTACTCTACTCTCTCTCCTCGTTCCCTGTCTATGCTCCTTGCGAAGTGGGGTTTCCCTCTGGCAGCCTCTCTCTCTATCTCATATCTCTCGAGTAGTGGTGGAGGATCTAATAGTTGTGAGAAGGATATTTTAATCATAAAAATTTAAGTAACAAGTATAATATAATGTATGATAAATGTTAACCTTTTTATGAACTTAAGTTAACTAGAGTGACATTTTGTAACATTTTACAAAATTAATGGCGTGTGCATTAATAATTTTTGAGAAAATTATCTATTTACTCTTAAAAAAATTACAAATTATTGTTATACCCATGTCTTTATGAAATTTACTCGTAAACCTCAAAATCTCTTAACTTGAGTAGTCATACCCCTTAGGTTATCTTCTCTCCAGAGAGAGATAATGGCCCATACGTTTGGACCAATTTACCCTTCTCACGCTTCTTTTCTGTAACGAGAGAGCGAAAGAAGGCTGCAGTGATCCACTCCGACGTTGGCGAGAGAGTGAAGAGAGTGAGAGGGAGAAAGAGGGAGAGAGAGTAAGATCTTCAGCACGATAGAGAGAGGGGAAGAGTGGGAGAGCTCTCTGGCGTAGTGTGTGTGTGTGTGTGTGTGTGAGAGAGAGAGAGAGAGAGAGAGAGAGAGAGAGAGGATCTCCTCCTATGTCATGAATGCTTACACCAATGATCCCATTGGAGACCCCATCCACAGCCCCAAGGTGCTCCCCACAGGTAAGAACATGCATGCCCTTGACCCTCGGGCATCCCCACCACTGTCGCTGCCATGCAGAGCGCCAAGGTTTTGGTTCAGAGGAGGACATAGAAGAAGAAAACAACGATCGAGTGGGAGGTAGAGCCGGGTCCGACGATGGAGGGGGAGGGGGAGATCGGGAGGGGGAGCCAGGTCCAGTGATGGAGGGGGAGGGGGAGCCAGATTCGGTGATGTAGGGTGTAACGACCCGGAGATCCGGATATCGGTAAACCGATACCAAGAACTCGGGGAAGCCACCCAAGAGGCTGATGAGGCCTCGTAAGGGTTGAAGGGTTTTGTCGAGATAATGCATAACGAATTGGAATTACACGCGTGCAATATTAATTATAGCCACAATTTGAACTATAAACGGAAGCAATTTAAATATCAGAGTGATAATATGTACAATAGTCCAGATCCACACTCTATACAAGTCCAACCGCTGAACAAGAGTGAAAAATATACAACTACTCGGGGCATACCCCGGTCAAAAAGTATAAGTAAGGTAAAAGACCTCTAACAACCTATTGACCGACCACTGCTTGCACTAAGTACGGCCGTCAAAAGCACGAGAAGCTCCGGAAGACGGCTGAGACTGCTCACCTGGAAAAGTAAGGGTGAGTCTCACAACCAGACTCAGTAGGGGTCATACGGATCCCTACCTCGCCACCAAACAAAGGAAAGCAATTAAAGCATGCATTGACAAAATTAAACAATAGTTTAGTAAAGCTATAAAACTATCTAAACAGTTTAATAACAGCTAACTATAATGCCAATTTAATTTAAATATGAGCGTCATGAATTAAATCTACCAATAGAATAAACCTCAACATTTCCAAGTGACAGGAGAGAGAGACACCACCAGAAAGAAAAACCAGATACGTTCACTGACGGCTTACACTGCGTCTCAAGTATCTACACAAGTCTGGATCGCGACAAGTGAGACACGTAACAGTACTAGAAGACAAGAACTAGTCAGGATAACACTCGTCAGTGTCAGTCCAAGCCCCTGACCACGTGTGCACACACAGGCTCAATGCCTTGAGCCAGGCCTCTAGCTAGTTTTTCCCCCAGTAGGACGCTACTGTCAAGCAAGGGAGCCCACGGAAACTAGCTTAAAAACTGTAAATCGGGACTACCCCGCCACCTCTCCCAGGTGGGCCGACACTAGAGGTCGTCGAGCTACGACTAGTAATTCCATCACAAGGAAAGAGAAACTAACTCTATTGGGATCTAAAAATGAGCCACAGTTTGTAAAATAATTTAAACAGGGTGAATATGTAATCTTAAAAGCATAATTAAATGAAAATGTTAACATTTGAATTATACAGAAATTAAACGGTCAAGAAGAGGCCGCTCTAGTCGTAAGCGGTCGCACGACTGGCCGCTCAATGGATATAAGCGGTCATTATGAAGCCGTTCAGAGATACACATAGTTAAGGTCGGGCCGTGCAGTGGTCTAAACGGTCCGACGATTGGCCGTTCAATAGGACGAACGGTCCCCAAGGCGGTCCCACGACTGGCCGTTCAATGGACTGTACGGACCCATGTTGGGCCGTGCCATCTACGCCACCTTACTGTTTTAAAGGTCCTACGCGGTTGAGGGTCGGCCGCTCTAGTTCCTATATGGTCTCATGAGGGACCACTCAATGGGTTAAAACGGTCTAGAAGAAGACCGTGACTTTCTGAACGGTCCTGGTAGGACCGTTTAATTACCGGGAAATCGAGAACGGGGTATCCTCCATGGAAACCCCTCCCGATCGATCCAAATCGACGGGGAAACAATTTCTAATCTAAACCTGCCTTGCCACAACCCATTCCACAACATCCAAACCATCAAAAACATAAAGACGATGGCCATACAATAATTTTTCATAAATTAAAATATAAATATAATGTTCATGATTTTTGCTCTAAAATCTAGAAAAACGTAGTACGATGGGCATGCATGTGGTGCAGGCATGATCCTAAGGCGACGAGGAATCCATCCCCCTACCTATTGCGCGACGAAACCGTCGTTACGACGTCGAACGGACCGAGGGGAGTCGCGCCTTCCCTCGCCCGCACACGCCTCCACGCTCCGCGGTTCGCCCCAATGTTGGCGTCAACGCGCTCCACGCGTCGCGAGCTTTCCAACAGTACCTCCCGCGTCTCCTACAGTGGCCCGGTCAGGCCGTGCCCCGAGAGAGGGAGAGAGGGCGATCGTGGGAGAGAGAGAGTGAGGGAGAGAGAGGAAATGAGAGAGGGGGGTGAGGCTCGATGGTTTGAGGTAAAATTTTTTATTATATTATTTTTTTGATTTTTAACCTTTAATTGTCATATAACCCCCACATAAGTAAAATTACTTATATGTCCATTAAATTTCTAAAACTCTTTTAATAAATGGGTTAAATGCATAGAAAAAATCCATTAAACCCATAAAAAATTCTTAAATTCATGATTTAAATTCTATTTCGATACCGGTAAGGATCCGTTAAAGAACGAGCCTCACATAGGGGGGGGAGGGGGCGTGTTCCGATGACCGAGGGAGAGGGAGAGCGCCAACTTTGTCGCCATCGGAGATGATGAGTTAGAGAGTGTGAGTAGCGAGGGAGAGAGATGAGGAGAGAGGGGGCAAAGAGAGAGAGGGGAGGTTAACTATTAGGATAGGTTAGTCATTTAACCCATGTTAACTCACTTGAGACCGACCGATGTGAGCAACTGTTGACGGTAAGGATATAACGTGCTCTTCGTAGACTGTGAGGGTCTACGAATAAAGGTAAAAGTATAACAGTAATTTGTAGATTTTTATAATAAAAGTATAACAGTAATTTGTAGATTTTTATAATAAAAGTATAACAGTAATTTGTAGATTTTTAAAGATATATGCATAATTTTTCCATAATTTTTAAAAATGATATACTTATAATTTCATTAGTAAGAGTTGGCTTACATGCCAAAATCCCAATTCATAATTGACGGATGGACGCCGGTCATCACACTCCGCCCCCCACATCTGTTATGATATGGATACCCATCCGTTCCCATCTCTCTCCTTCGGCGCCTGAGCTGTCAATCTTATCTCACTCCCATGGCGGGAACAACCCCCCCCCCCCCCCCCACCTCACGTGGAATCCGCCGGAACGCCCAGACCTCCTCCACATAAAGGTGGCGCGCCGTGCTTTCCGTAACGGGGACGCTCTCCCATTTGAGAGTGTGCACTTGTTGGTTCACTGCCGCGAATGGTCACTGCTTCCGGGGATACCCCGCCCCCCCCCCCCCCCCACGGGCACGTCGCGCCTCCAGTCTTGCTGGCCCCACCGGCCTGGTGGCGTGGCATCTGCTCGCCAGCGCGGCACCGCCGAGTCCCACAACCTATGCCCCTGTAGGGTACGGACCGTTACTCCTCACCACAAGACAGATGCCGCGTGTGGGGATCCGACCGCAAGACGCCAAAGACGGGCCTACTCGGATCTCGAAGTTTCGAGTTGCTATTCGCTGGCTGACGCCGACGTCTACGGCGATGCGTATTCGTTTGGCAAGACACAGGCACCAACGTGGGACACTTGAACACCACCCGGTCCACACCCATCTCCCCCGCACCAAGGGAGGAGGAGGCGAAGTTGCGGGGGAGGTGAACGCGACCAGAAGAGGGAGGGAACTAGGGTTAGGGTTTGTTTCCATCTCCTCGAGCTCCTGTTCTCTCCCTCCTCTCCTCCCATCTGCGTTCTCTCCTCGCGAGCCTCCGGTTCCTGTGTTCTGATCTCTGGTTTTCTCCGTGTCGCGGGTCCGATCCGCCTCTGGATCGCTCGTTTGGACCTTCTTCCCAGTGGTAGTGGTGATTGGTTAGTGTTTCGATTCCGGTCGATGCGTCCTGCTGTCCCCCCCCCCCCGATGTTTTGTTTCCATGAAAAACGTTGATTGAATCGTGATAATCGTATTATTGTCTTCGATTTTCGCTTTTTGACTTCCATTTTTGTCGCAGTTAGCGGATATCTGTGGGAATTTCCCATTTTAATGCATGGTTTTCCTATGGAGATCTATCCTAGTTTGTTGTTTCTGGGGGTTTTCGTGGTTGATTAGTTGCTTTATACGGAAAATTTTTTGAATTTTCGGATCTCGTTCTTCCTACAGGCTGTGCGAACCTAGGGTTCGAGGTTGTGAACTTTGCTGAATTGGGAGGAGGGCAAGATGTCGTCTGCGGAGTCCTCGAGGGAGGAGAATGTGTATATGGCGAAGCTGGCCGAGCAGGCCGAGCGGTACGAGGAGATGGTGGAGTTCATGGAGAAGGTCGTGAAGGTCGTGGACACGGAGGAGCTGACAGTGGAGGAGCGCAACCTTCTCTCTGTGGCCTACAAGAACGTGATCGGTGCGCGCCGCGCGTCGTGGCGGATCATCTCTTCCATCGAGCAGAAGGAGGAGAGCCGCGGTAACGAGGACCACGTCGCCCTGATCAAGGAGTACAGGGGCAAGATCGAGGCCGAGCTCAGCAAGATCTGCGACGGCATCCTGAAGCTGCTAGAGTCGCACCTCATTCCCTCCGCCTCCGCCGCCGAATCTAAGGTCTTCTACCTCAAGATGAAGGGCGACTACCATAGGTTTGACATCTGATAGATCATGTGGAAGAGGCCCTTGGTGGAAGTTTTGTTTTGTTTATTTTTCTGATTCGTGTGGTTTTGAATGTTGTAGGTACCTTGCCGAGTTCAAGACTGGGGCCGAGAGGAAGGATGCTGCTGAGAGCACGCTGTTGGCATACAAGTCAGCTCAGGTGTGTATGTTGATTGTGTTTCCGCTACCTCAAGTTTAAGTTTTAAGTTTTTTTTTGTGCTGATGTTGATTTCTTGTTGCTAATAATGTTTAGGACATTGCTCTGGCGGACTTGGCGCCTACCCATCCGATCAGGCTGGGTCTTGCACTGAACTTCTCCGTGTTCTATTACGAAATTCTGAATTCACCGGACCGTGCCTGCAATCTTGCAAAGCAGGTCTGTCACATCGTCTCAGCATATTTCTTTTGCAGACCCTTATGTGATTCTTTTGATGCTCAAGTAATCAGCCATAGGCTATGTACCCTTGCATTTATTTTTCTATGTTTATCATAAGCTTCGCATTGATTTCAGTTATTTGTACTATTCTGTTTTATTTCATACTGCTTTTGTATTTGCATCTTGTGCATTATGGTTCCGCAATTTCACCAAGTGTTCAGTTCCATTAATCGGAGAGAGAGTTTCCATTGATCTACGTTAGCAGCGGGTTTATTTGCATCCCAGTACAAATATTTTCTTTTGTGAATGCTGCTGAGGTGACTACTCTGGGAATATTGAACTATTCTTTGTTTGTATCCATTATGTAGAATGTCTTTTGACTTTATGAATGGAATTGCTACTAGGTTGTTTTCCTGTGAGTGTGAACAGCTTTTGCCCTATGCTAGAATCTGATGCTAAGGTGAAAAGTGAGCATACATTGAGGGTGAGGTTTAGGATTTTGACTGAGGGTAACCGGGACAGGTCATATGTATGTCAGTGATGCTTTATTTTTAAGTTGACTATGGGCAGCTTGGTGTTCGCAGACCATGCCTTTTTTGAAACAGATGTTTGAAAATCTAGTTTTGTTTTAAACAGAATTCATTTTTTTTTCCTTGGGGCATTCCATGACTGTGTTCCTGTTTTTTTTGGAAGTTGGTAGTACCACTAATTATATAAAAGAAAAGGAAAGAAGTTACAAGTATGACTGTGTTCCTATTGTTTACTTCGCTGCTTTCTGTTTTGTTTTTTGTTTTTTTTCCAGATAGCATGCTGTCTCTTAGAACAAATATATAGCACTTTTCATTATAACCAATTAGTTAAGCACTTTATTGCATTACTTTTTCGTCTTGGCACAAATGAGCAGAAGTGGTGGTTCACATGAACTTGGGTTTGCTTCTTATTGTCTCATGTTTGGATCCACCCAGTTGCATTTTGTTGTGCATGAATAAGTCTGCTGTTTACATGCTAATTTATTTAATTTTTGATGTCACGCTATCCCTGTGCGGTACTCAAATTGGAGGTTTTTCTAAAAGTTTGTTCTCATACTTGTTTGCTCCTCAGCAAGGTCTACAGATGGACTTTCTTGCTAGGTGATAGCCCCTTTACCCCGATTTTTTTAATTTCTTAGGTGGCATATGAAATTTAAACAACCTGGGATAACCTTCTTTTTCATTCATGTGTCTTTTACGCCAAAAAAGAATTATTTATATTTCTTAGTTGGCATGTGAAATTCAATCAACCCGGGGGTGACTTTCTTTCTGATCCATGTGTTTCATCCCCATCTAGTCTTTTCCTATATCTCTTATGAACTGTTTATTTGGCACCACTTTCTATTGTGGTGCCAATTTTTTTAAAATTGTTCCCTGTATGCCGGAGGGTGGGTGTTGCGGGGGTGTGTACATCCATGTAGTCAGAGGCGAGAGCTGACCGAGGCAACCAAGTGACCGCCTCATGCCTCAAACGTCTAGGTGATGATCTAGGCATTTGAGACGATATTTTATTAAAATGATATAAATAATTCAGAAATATAAATGTATGTCTAAATCTCACAAAAATGCATACATAAAATCAATAAGCTTCTTAAATTCATTCATTCCTAAAGTCAAACAAATTTAAATAAAAGTAACAACAAATCTAAACAAATTTAAACAAAAAATCAAATGGGCCGGGGCATGCTTAGGTGGGCCAGGCTGACGAGGCCGGATTGAGGCGGAGGCAAGGTGACTTGTGGCTGTCTCCATCGCCTAGGAGATTGCCTCCCTCGCCTTTGATAACATAGGTGTACATGTGTATATGTTCTGTCCAAACTTGTAGTTGTTTTGACTAGTTGCCTTAAGTGAGGACCGGAGCATGTTAATTGGAGAAACTGGGATAATCTTGTAAGGTCTGCAGTGTGGTTTTGGGAGGTTTTGCTTCATTTTAAATTGTACTGCAGATCCAAATTGCCACTGTTCTCGATTGTTCGGCATGCACGGTAATGTTTCATTTGGTATTTTGGTGAGATAAGGAAATGAAGTGGCACCGCAATATGTTTTTTTTTATGGCCCTGTTTGAAATCCGGGTGGGGTTAGCGCATTCGACCGTGGTGGGTTGAATGGGCTAACCGACCCCAGTTACCTATTTTGTGTGTGATAGCGGTGGGGCCCATACTGTTCTCTCTCACCGAATACCCCACCCCTGTTATCCTACCCTGCTACCAAAGTCGACCTAAGTGCGTGCTTTGTGGTATTGCTGCTTCTGTTTAGAGGGTCATTTTGGAAATTCTGTAGTTTAGAGAAACAGTCTCTGGGGAGGCTTTCCGTGTGTGTTGTTCCTTGTGCTTGTGTGCTCTGTAACAACTAACAAACCCATGTTTGTTTGACAGCATTTCTTCAACAATGTGAAACAGGTTGTCCTATTTTGAGGCTTTCATCTTCAAGTAGTTCTATCAAATCTGTCTATTTTGTAAATATTCCTTGTTGCAGAAATATCATTCTAGTATCTATCACTGTTTACCTCTTGTTCCTTTAGGAATTTGCTTATTGAGAGCTCTTGAAGTACATTAGAGGAATGTTCTCTTCCTAGCTGTAGTTCTTCCTTGGAAGATTTTCCTCCTAGGGGAGATTATAAGTTGCGTAGGATGGGTTTTCCAAATGGGTATGCAAAGCGGTCATATTAAGGCGCCAATGGCTTATTGAAACTCAGATAATCTTGAAAGATGCAAGTACTTCATTGTGCAGTGCTATTGTGAATCTCCTCTCATAATTCGATGATGGTTTCTCTCTAGCTGGAAATTTTGATTTTTGTGGATTGGTACCTGTTTTTACTTGTCTCAATCGAAGTGCTTTTTATGGATTTACTTTTGAGAATTTAAAAAAACATTTTTTATATCTTATCCTCCAAGATATAGTTCATCTCTTTGTACAAGACGCTGGATGGTAGTTTCTTAGTCTGGCTACTGAGAGTATGCGTTACTTGGGGTTGATAAGAGTACGGATCGCTTTATCCTTGTATGCCCCCACGGAAATGGATACCCAACAAATTAGTCTTTGTTTTATCCTGTGTTAACTAAATAAAGCTTATGTTGTTCTCTTGGTAGGTGAACATTTTTTGAATATTTGATTGTCCAATGAACTCGGTGGCAAATGTATCTTACTAGTCTGATGCAGTGATGCTTGGTCATGATATAATGTAGATCTTTTGAAAAAATTTCTTGACCCTCCTTCCTCATGAATGTAATGTTCTTTTTGTTGTGTGATATAATGTTTTGAACTTCTGAAAAATATTCTTGGTCCTCCTTTCTCATGATTCCGATGTTCTTTCATTTTTCAACTCTGAACAGGCATTCGATGAGGCGATCTCAGAGCTGGACACACTGGGCGAAGAATCTTACAAGGACAGCACATTGATCATGCAACTTCTCAGGGACAACTTAACTCTATGGACCTCTGACATCACGGTAGGTTTCTCGAAGTTTGTTGGCCGTAAATCCTGATTTCTTGGTCTGCTTGAGTTGTTTATAACTCGGTGTCGTGGTTTATCCTGTTCTTGTACACGTCCAGGAGGATGCTGGAGATGAAATTAAAGAGGCCCCGAAACGTGAAGCCGGGGAGGGACAGTGATATCAATCACATCTCGCTGCTTAGCCTTGAGATCGAGGTAAGCAGCTGATGTGCCAGCAATGGAGTGTCTCCTTGGTGTTTATTTTATGTTTTTTTTCATCTTTTCTTTTTCCATCTCTTTTTTTAATAGTATCATATGTAGCAACAATATGAGGGGCTGCTCTTCGACATTATTTCTGGGTGTTCTTATGTGATTGATTGCTGTGCTGTCGAGTGCACCTACTTCTGCCAGTTCCTTGTCTGATGGTTTAATGATTTAATCATTGATGGTAATGGTTAGAAGCAAGATTCTCTTGGCCCCAATTGTGTGTCTTCTTATGTCAAGTCTCACTCGAATTTATCGCATGGCAAACCTATTAAGTTCTACAGGAGGAGGCTGCTGCTTATTTTTTGATTTATGCAGCATCTGGATTTGTTGGAGTATTGTGACCTACGATCTTCTTTTCATAATGGTTATAGAGAAGGTCGTGAAGTTTGATTGAGCCATTTTTTTTTGTGGGGGGGGGGGGGGGGGGTAATACTCTATTTGAACTGTCCACCTTTGAAATTATTCAGGGCCGGTTTGTTTTTCAGTGAGGATAGGGATACGTCATCCGATGATAGAGAAAAGTGGATGAGGTCCACCGTTTCTCCTCACACATACTCGCTATTCGACCTCGGGCACCGTGTTTGACCCGGGGTTGAACGCGGCACCCATGTTCGAATAACAAAGTTGCCCTCGGTGTCACTTTGATAAAAAAGTAAGTTTGGTTAGGGTGGGTTATTTGGGGTGGGATGGCCTATTCTTGTTTGACTTTTTTTTCTTAACCGGGGTCGGTTATGGATAAATTTGGATTTTTAAATTTCATCTAAAGGGCTGGAATAAGTCATTAGAGGCGAGTTAAGGGTGAGTCACCCTGGTTGGTGTAATAGTCTCTAATTCACTCCTTTATCAGAGTGGCGCTAAGTTGTTATGACTAGTAAAAATTAGTCATATAATTCTGTTTATCCACTGCGGGCAAAATTAGAGTCCACTTACGGTTTTGGTTTGATGATGGCCAAAAATTCCAATCGAAATGATCATCAAAGCAAGTTTCTGGTTTTATTTCCCATAGGCAATTAGTCACGCCAAAACCAAATAAAGAGTAGAGGCCAAAACCAAATATATGGTACACGAGGCATATCCGTCTCTAAACAGCAGGTGGCAATTACTCACGCCACCCATTTTTTTCACCTCTCAACACTCATAAAAAGTGAGTAGGGGTGAGTACGGTTTGGTTTAATTTGAAGAGAATTTTTTTTAACTAAATTGAATCGAATTAATATTTTAACTCGAATTAAATTAAATTAAATTATTTTAAAATCAAATAGAATTAATTCAATTTGGTTCGATTTGATTCTGTTTGAATCATATTCATCTCTCTTTTTAACAATTAGATTGGATTAAAACAAGAGTAGAGAAAAGTATGGTAGAAAATTTTTATCAAATAATGTAAAAAGTAATAATATAACATAAAAGTTGTAACTTGTAAGAACAAGTTATATAATATTTTTACATAAAAAATTAAAAATTTCAGTTACAGTAAAATGGAATGAGATTTGAAATTTATTTCACATAGTTGGAAACTCTATCAGGACGACATGGATTGGACTTTTTAAATTAGAATTTATAGTTACATATACACTTATATTAGATTGACAAAAATATCTTTAAATTCGAGTTATTCGGTTCAGTTCGATTTCCTAAATTTCAACGTTAAATCAAATTAAAAATTTTAATATGATTTGATTTGAACTCAAATCTAAATTTTTTAAATTTCAACTCAAATCAAACCGAATCAAATCTATCGATTCAGTTTGATTTTCAAGTTGAACTCGACTAATGATAACTCTTAGTAGTGAGTTCTCACCTAACAAATGTAAAGGTTAATTTTCACTAGTCATAGACTCAATAAACATCTTATGATTTCTCCTTGTGCACATGCACGCACTCACATTTAGAGTTGATGAATGGTTAGGAAAGTTAAAGTCTGTAATATTATAATAATTAAATTGTAAATGCAATAAAGAAGCCTACTCTACTAAGGGCGTGTTGGTAACCCGTCTCATGTGGATAATATTTGAAAAATCTTGCATCTCTCTCCTCTAGGCATTTTTTTTTCAGCATGGACACTCAGGATGAGACGAGTGGGAGACATTTGGTAACACTAAGACATTGTCAAAAATTTTAATGATTAGAATTCCTACTCA
Source organism: Amorphophallus konjac (assembly GCA_022559845.1). Lineage (NCBI taxonomy): Eukaryota > Viridiplantae > Streptophyta > Magnoliopsida > Alismatales > Araceae > Amorphophallus > Amorphophallus konjac. Next base: position 123,719 of record JAHNEJ010001771.1, on the reverse strand, counting down.
ACGTGTTATCAAACACACACTAAGTAAGAAGCAACAATATTAAGAGTCAAATAAAGCAAATAACACAATGTCATTAATATTTAACTTTTAAGAATATCCACATCAGCTCAAAACCTATGGCTTCCTTTCAGAAGGGTGAATCAATGGAGTTCATGACATCAGAGTATGCGATTAGAAATCGACTATTAATAATGCATAAAAGTCTTCAAAGATTGTTTATGTTCTTGCTCTTTTATATTTTTCTTTGTTCAGTAGGAATTTATTGTTCTTCTCTAGAGCCGATATGATTAGAGTTAAGAGTTTGGTTCATTATTTCCTATATTGGTTTCAATTATACTTTAAAAGGGAAATATATTTTCATAATAAACATCATCTCTAGTTTTAATTATGATATTATTAGATATGTCACTTATGTCAGAATTAATTACTAAAAATCGATTCATGTTATTTAAAATTTTATCTGTATTATTGTTTGTGGTGTAACGTATGAAGACACTGTCTATTGTTTTAGATCTATTTTTCTTCCTTTTATTTTCATGTACTTTCATTTTTGTGAAACACCCCTACACTTTTAGAAAATTTAAGTGAGGTCTTCTCATTTTTCAAATTTCATAAGGTGTGCCATTTTATTTAAAAGGAATTCTGTTAAGATTATAGTAGACAGTTAAGAGGGTCTCCCCTCACAAGTTCTTGGGTGTGCCTGAACTAATTAACATTGAGTTAACCATGTCTATTAATATTTTATTTTTCCCTTCAGCTACACCGTTGGATTGAGGAGAGTAGGAGACAATTACCTCATTGATTATTTCATATTCTTGACAGAATTGAGTGAGTGTGAGAGAGGTGTACTCCTATTCTCTATTAAACTTAAGTATTTTGATTTTCTTTTTTTGTTAGCTTTCTACTTCAGTCTTATATATTTGAAATTTGGTTAATACTTCATCTTTGATTTTAATTAGATAGAGGTAGCAGTATTCTGATAAGTCATCAATAAAGGTCACAAAATATTTGTTGTCACCTCTAGATAATCGTCGAGACACATACATTACTATGCATTAACTTTAGGATATCACAGTCTTTATCCACTATTTTAAATGGTTGTTTAGGTAATTTCGTTTCATCACAGATCTCATACTTTTCATGATGTTTGATATCCATTTTAAGAATTTAGTTTAAACGCACTAATCTTTTGATTGAGTTATAATTAACGTGGCCTAATCTTGAATACCGTGTAGAAGATGATTCAATATTCAACACAGCTGATTATTTAGTGAAAGAAGATGTGCATACATCAATTTGAAAAGGCCATCGCACATGAATCCTTTGTCAATAAAGGATATGTATTTAGTTATTACAACTTTATTTGACTCAAATACTAATTTATAACCTTGCTGCACTAGAAGAGAGCCATTAATGAGGTTTCACCTGATGTCGGGAACATAGTGAACGCCGTGAAGGGTCATTATTTTACCTGAAGTCAACTTCAAATCTACTCTCTCAATCCCTATCACATGTGCCTCCGCATTGTTCCCCATCGTCACAGCTCTAGCACCTGAGTCCTGATAAGTGAAAAACCAAGAGCGATCAGCCATATATGAATATTAGTTCTGGTGTCAATCTATCAATCAATAAGCAAATGAGTCGAGTTCATTTTAGGGTTTAAGAGAACTGACCTAAGTGTGGGCTCAGATACTCCAACATCTGCATTCACCATGTTGACTTGAGGGCAAGTTGGAGGACAATCATTTTTCTTCATCTTTCGGGATGACTTCTTCGGGAAATAGTATTGATATGCTAGATGGTTCGTTCGCCTACTCACATAGTAGCAACGCTGCCCATAATTTTTATTTGGCTTCTTATTTTGAAGATTTGAATTTTGAGATTTTTTGTTATTAAATGGGTAGTGTTTTTTTTTAAAATAGTTACGTTTTGGAGGAAAGGGTTCGTATGGGTTTTAAATGATTTGTTTTCAATCATGTTCGCTTTAGATTTGCAATTATGAGTGGAGGCCTCTCTAAGCTTGTGTTATTCTTTAACTCTAATTGCACCAAACACTTGGAATAAAGTGAGATGACCTCGAGTGTGACTAAGTGTTTTGGTGAAATCAGACCAAAAAGGGGGTAACTTGTCCAACAGATAAGCTACTTGGAATGAGTCATCTAATTGTGACCTTATGACTCTTAGTTCGTGGTCAATGCCCTCAAATTAATGTATTTGGTCATTCATTAATTTGTTGTCTACAAAATTAAATTTGTTAAAATCTGAGGCCTTGAACCGCTTGATGCCAACATCATCAAGTCCATATTTGGCCTCTAAGATATCTCACAATTCACTAGCACTCTTAGAGTTATAATAAAGGTCATAGAGATTGTCGGATAGTGCACCTATGATTCTGGGAAGGCAATGATAATCTACCTCTTCGGGATTTGTGGAGGTGGAAGACTCGAAATCAACATAAGCACGGGTTCAACGAGTTTGAACTTGTCTAGGGGTGTTTTGGGAGGATCCTGAGTCACGACTCTCCGTGGCACTCTCGCTAATGACTGAGAATAATCCAAGAGTGGTCAACCAAAATCTCATTTGGTTTTGCCGCCTCCTAAAGTTTCCTTCATCAAATTTTTCGGGTTCGACACTTAAGATTTCCTTAGTGATTAAATTTGCCATTTGAGAATTATATGAGACAAGCACGATATGTAAATAAAGTATTTTAAGTTTTTGTCAACACACTTAAATTTATAAATTAATAAATAATCAATTCTCATAAAGTAACTAATAAGTCACATCTTAATAATGGCTCAACACAACTTAATAACATCAAATGATAATAATAATTTCCCCTTTTTTAGTGGGTAGTATTTCTTAAATTTTTATTTTCAGCAAATAGAATTAATGAGATTATATAAATTAATGAAAAATTCCACTTTACATAATTGTACTTTCAGAAACAGAACCAAATATTTTATGTAAATAAAAATAATTTTTCAGGATTTAATTTTCTTAAAATAGGATCAATTTACTTAAATAGAAGCAATATTAAGAATTTTTTGATTTTCTAAAATCAGGAATAATTCCCTCAAATAGTAAGAAATACGAAAAATTTCTGACATGATAGAAATATTTTATGAATTTTTTGCATGAAAACTATTATTAGAGGTTAATTTACAAAAAAATTATTCCTAGAAATATATTAGCAGGTATATCACTGTATAAATATGAATTGTGTAAAAATATCATATTTATTTACATACATATCACTTCTTTTTATCAACAACTTGTAACAAAATCACGGTTAAATAACATTTATGTATTATTTGAATTAACCCAGTGATATGTCTGCTAATGCATTTCTAAGAATGATTTTTTAGAAATTAACCTCTAACAATAATTTTCATGCAAAAATCTCATATTTTATTTTCTGTAAACAACAATAATTTTTAAAAAATTAATTTACTATAAACAAAAATTATTTCATAGAGAAATTGTTTTCAGAATTATGACTTCTGAAAAATAGAAATAACCATTTTATGAAAACAGAGTTCGTAGATTTATTTTCTATAAATAGAATTCAGAAACTAATTTTATGTAAACATAATTAATTTATAACATAAATATAATTTTAAAAATAACATAAACAAGATATTATTTTACTTTTTGTAAATAGAAATAACTAATTCGCATGGTGTAAATCGCATCCCGAAGACGTTAATTCAGTTTGAATCAAAAATCGCATCCTTATAAATCGATGTGTTTAATAAATATTTATTATTTATTTATTTATAAATACATCAAGATTATAGTGACTATTTAAGTATTGATGTCTTATTGGAATGTCGTTAATTCTTTTAAATAAAATTAACATCAATATAGATGTTATTTAGTTTTACCGTGTTAAAATGGTGTCAATATGTGTGACATTAATTGATTTCTGCGTCAACATTCATGACACTATTTCAGGTTTAGTTACGTTTACAGTCAACCAAGATTTAGGTACGTTGTTTGGTGTTTACCGTCGACCACGGCTTAGTTAGGTTAGTTACGTTGTTTAGTGTTCACTGTCAACCAAGATTAATTATGTTTACTGTTAAACAACTTTAGTTATGCGTTTACTATTTTCTAACCGGTAAACCAATGTTTAATTTTGTTGTTTAATTTTATTTTTTTAACCTATGTGTGCTGATTTAAGTAGATTGGATAGCAATAAATAAAATCTTTAAAAAATCACGTATGTATAACAGATGTTGTTTAGTTTTTATTTTTCTTGTTTAAAACATGTTAGTTAATTTTGAAATCTAAATCACATGTTACGTAAATCTGGCATCTATGTCAAAGATATTATTTAAAATATTATATTATAAAACACAAATTAGAGTCTTTTCAAGAAGACGCTATTTGACTTTTATTTTATTATTTTTAATATTGAGTGTGTACGTGTGAATATTATGTGTGTGCTGGACGTTAGTTAAGGTTAAGGTCAATGATGTTACTCTTGCTACCTTGTTTGAAGTAAAAATTAACGTCATTCTAAAAGGATATTATTTCTAATATTATTTTATTAATAAAGATATAACGTATGTATACGTGACATCATTTGGTTTTGCTAACTGTAAAAATTTACTTCTGGTATTGTGTTTAAAGTAAAAATTAACGTCATTCTAAAAGGATATTATTTCTAATAGGGTTTTTTTACATATTAGTCCCTATAAACTTAGTGAATTATCGATTAGTCTCTCAAATCTGACTATTGTTTTAAAAGTCCCTATAATTTTTAATATTTTACAAATGAATCCCTGTAGTTTGTTGCCGTCCACAGAAAAGAATATTTCGTAGAATATTCCATCAAATGTGTGTAAAAAATCTAAAATACCCCTATTGAACGTTGACTCTCTCTCTCTCTCTCTCTCTCTCTCTCACACACACACACACACACTCAGAGGGAGGTCGAGGGAGAGGGGATCGGAGGAGGTCGAGGGAGAGGGGATCGGAGGGGGGCTGTCCACCGGAGCAGGTGGTTCTGCGGCAGAGGAGCTGCGGCAGGGCAACAACGAGAGCACCACTAGCGACTGAGGTTCATGGCAATCCGCGATTGGAGGGGGGTCTGAGGTGGAGGGAGAGGGGACAGGAGGGAGAGGGAGGAGGGGGACTGGAGGGGAGGAGGGGGACCGAAGGTGGAGGGGATGAGAGGGGGAGAGGAGACGGTGGACTAGAGGGGGAGAGGTACTGGAGGTGGGGTTAGAGAGAGAAGAAGAGAGAACGGAGGGGGGAATGGCTGTGTGCGGTGTGTGTGTGTATGTGAGAAGGAAGAGGGTGAGAGAGCGGTTGATGCTGGTGGGTTGTGAGTGTGTGGGGAGTATGTGCATGCAAGTGAAGAGAGAAAGGGGGAGAGAACGGGAGAGAGGTGCAGAGAGAATAGAGAGGGGGAGAGAGATGACAGAGAAGGGGGGGTCGACTCCGCAGGAGGGGAGGTCGACCCACCGACGGTGCAACGTGTGTGTGTTTGCAGTGTGAGGGGGAGAGAGGAGTGAAGGGTGCGGAGAGGGAGGCGACAGCGGCGAGGGGTGCGTGTGTGCGTGTGCGTGCGGTGTGAGGGTTAGAGAGAAAGAGAGTGAGACGGAGGGAAGAGCAGACGTGTGTGCATTGAGTGTGTGGAAGAGAGACAGGTAGGGGGGTGCGAAGGGGTCTGTCGACGTTGTTGTGTGTGTGTGGTGGGTAGTGCAACAGAGAATGGAGAGCATGAGGTGGGGGAAGGGAAAGAAGAGGGATTGAGAGAAAGGGGAAGAATGGCTGCCGGTGGTGGAGTGAGAAAGAGAGAGAGGAAGAGAGAGTTGCAGGTAGAGTGGGAGAGTAGATGGAGAAGAGAACAGAGAGGGAGTGAGCAAGAAGAGGAAACCGGCGGTGTGACGGTGGAGTGTGTGTGTGAGAAGGTGAGCGTGAGCAGTGTGAGACGGAGGGACAGATCGCGGGGAAGATGGTGGTTGCCGACAGAGGGGAGGCTGGCCGGAGTGGGCGACGGGTGTGGGTGCGCAGGGAGAGGGGGAGGTTGCAAGGACGTGGGCGTGGTCGCGGGGACGGTTAGGGAGGTGGCTGTGGTGAGGGGCGCGGTGGAGGTGTGGCCGCGCGGTTGGTTAGGGAGGTGGTGAGGAGCTCAGGGAGAGAGGGGGGAGGTCGCAGGGGGGGAGGGAGGCATTATTTGATTTTGCTATCTGTAATTTTATTTTAATAATTTTAAAATACGCACGTGAAACATACGTCATATAAAATTAACGTCTATCGATGATACACTATTAAAAATAATAGCATCTACATTTTTAAAGCACGTTCAGATGCTGAGGCACTATTTATTTTTTCTTTCACTTTAAGTCTAATTTTAGTAATATAATAAATAACATGTCTCTTAGAATGATAGAATTATATTGTTGAAATCAACAAAAATAATGATAAATAATTAGAAATAAATAAGTTTAGAAAAAGTACGTCGAGCCGAAGCGCGTAGTCGTTCGAATTAAGAGATCTATTGTCATTCAACGTGTGGTTCTGACGATAATAACCTCCTAAAAATATGATGAATGGGTGTATAATCGGCTCATGTTTATGAAATATTATTGTCGAAAAAGGGTAGAAAATCGTGAGCATCTCAGTTTATTAGATGTAAGGTTTCCTCACTTGTACCGTGTTTGCCGGTCTGTATCGTACTTGGTAAAATCTGAGTTGATAGGTCTCGGGGTACGATACGGGCGTGGCGGAGGCGACGGTGAAGGGAGGAGGGTGAGGCCATGACGGAGGCTACGGAGGAGGAGAGGGAGGAGGCTGTCGGACGTAGCACGGTGCGGTGATCGTATTCTCGGTGACCGGAGTCAGGAAACGACGACTTGAGCTAGGGTGCGTGCATTCGACGAAGGAGTGGACGGCGACGCTCGGGGGTACTGGACGGCAGTGCTCGTGGGTGATGTAGCAACGGCGACGGTGGTGGCGGCGCATGGCCCGACGGAGCAGTGTCGATGGATAGCAACCGAGTGCTCTTGCGGGGTTGTCAGATAGCTTGTTATACTTGACACTCTATTTAAGGAGTTCGGGATTTCTTTGTTAAGGTAACTCTAAATTAAGACATAAATTCTAGTTTAATTAAGAGCAATTCTTATGTAAAAAATCATGGGGGGATCAACGTAGATGTAAAAATTATTCTTTTGATACCCCTCTCTTATAATAATTTTTAGAGTGGTCGATGAAGGGAGATTATTATTAATTTTCTCGTCTAAAATTTGAGTTGTCGAGATTAAGATTTGTCGTCCCGAACGTCTCGGTCGTCTCGATCACGGCTCGAGACGGGACGATACCGTCTTCCTCCACCTCGATCCATCCCATCAAATATCAAAATAAAAAAACTATTTATATATATAATATATATAAAACAATATAACAAAATTATTAGTTCAGTTGGTTAAGTGAGTTATGCACTTCATTTAAGATGTCTTGAGTTCTAATATATTGAATGCTGTTAAGACCTCTGAACCGACGAAGATATTTAACCATCTTAAGGAATACCTCGATTTTCTGAGAAATTAATTAGAAATTCGAAATTAATTAAAAAGATATTAATTAGAAATTTCTTAATAAATAGAATGAGCTAGATTTCGACCATTTTATAAAAATCCATAAAAATTATATTCTTGTAGAGGATAACACGTTTAACAAACTTGTCTTCTGTGGTCAACCCAAATAAAATCTGTAAGTAGGCCGAATTAGTGGATTAAGCCCAAATTGAACACTTAGTTAATCTTACCCTGAAACGTCAAATTCGAGCCCAATACTCTATCAAATGAGCCCAAACCGGTGGCAAATAAAAGGCCAAGATGAGAGGATCATTTCCTCTCTCTTCATCTCCCGAAACCCTAACCCTAGGAGATACATTCGGCAGAGTTTGGATCGAGTCAACGATTGTGGCGGCGTTCACATCAACTCGACTTGCGTGGACGAATACTCCGCGCATAGAACCCTCTAGAAGGCGTGTGACCTATAAAAATGAAGCTCTCTAACCCTAGAATCGTTTAGAACCAGTGGCGGCTGCAGAAGAGCTGGATCGAGGGAGATCTCCAGCGATTAGTGGCTGCGTGTACCGGCGTCTTGGGTTTTCTTTCTCCTTCATTCTTCATCCGATTCAGGTAGGTGATAGCAAGTCAAACCCTACAAATAATATATGGTTGGAAGTATCATCGTGTCAGCTTTTCATTGATGTAGAAAGTCCTAACTTTTATCTAGTGTGCTGCGATAATTTTTAGTTTAAATAGAAGCATGTCAGAACTGGGGTTATAATTGTTCCCTTTCGATTGAGTAGTAATTTTAGGCTGTAAACATAAAATTGATTCGTGCATCTTGTATAGTTTTTCGTGCTATTTCTTTTGGTAGTAAAAGCCTCAAATTCTATGCTTTATATCGTGCGAATTTCATGTTTTAGTTCTGACCCTAGAAACCTCGCCGGAGTCGGGCAAGGCGAAGGGGTAACAACCTGTCTGGCCTTGTGCGGCCACACGATAGACCGCACATCCCAGACAGGCGGCCTGTGTTTTGACCGTTTAAAGCTTTCTATCTCTCATCGTTTCCCTGGAACGTGTGGCCGAGACCTAACCGCATGTCTTTCCTGCCGCCAGTTCCAGACCGCACGTCCTTCCCAGCGGCACACTACCGACCGTCCATCTCCAGCAAGCCTTCGGACCTGAGGGGGCATGTGCGGCCAGTCTGTAACCATCCATGGGGATGTAAGGTCGAGAACCGACCGCACATCTATAACAGAACATATTAATTGGTCATTACAGTATGTAATGTAAGTAGATTAGTGGTTAATGACATGTTAGCAACACACCTAATAAACTGTAATTCATGACAGTAAATGATTCATGCTGATTTATTTAATTAGAGCTTGATCTTGATTCATCTTTCCAATGAATGTCAATTTTAATTGTGCATCCTTTATAATTGAAATGGTTATTAGGTTTACACTTGTTATAACCGTTAATCTTGAACCATATTATCCCCTAAAATTGAATTGGACTCAATCGAACCGCTGTGATTTGAGTTAGTCCGAATTGGACTAACAGAGACTTGAGCGGCCATTGGTGAACCGCATATACCCCTGAACGGCCAAGTATAGACCGTTCATCCCTGGCTTATGTCAATTAGTCTTGGCCGATTATCCTTGATCCATCTTCGGCCAATTCCTGATTTGATCAGCCCAGTAGACCCTAGGCCGACCAGCAGACAGTGGGCTGGACTCTGGTTCGGTTCCACCCTGCCTATAGCAGCCCGGGAGCCCACTTGGGAGAATTTCTAGATTTTTGTTAGGCCCTGTGTTGTGCGGCCAGTAATGGCCCGTACATATTTCAGGCGGCCCTTAATAGACCGTTCAATTGATGAGCGGCTCTCTCAGGACCGCATATCCTGACCTCGATTTTGTAAACTTCTGGCCTTGTACGGCATAATCCCTACCGTTCATATAGAAGAGCGTCCCTTTATCAACCGTTCAACCTTGACCTCCCGAGGGCTAAACCTCAGCCCAGTTGCTGTTAGTGCGGCCCATAGTCGATCGCACAAGTCTTGAGCAGCTCGATAGTGACCGCATATCATCCAGAGACGAGTTTTCTCCGTGTTTTATGGTTTTGAATCCAAGAACATGATGGTTCTTGATAACTTGAACTCTTGGACAGTATTTCTTCAACTTAGTCTTGGGATGTTCCGAGGTAAGTTTATACTTGATTATAATTGGCCATTTTAACTTGATTAAAGTCTAGACGGAACTTGGGATCTTGGATCCAATAAATCAATGCCAACGTATCATAGGGGCCCGGTCTGGTCCTGGGAGAGCGCCCGAAAAGTACTTGTGTCTATGGGAGTTTGTAATGACATGGTGAGGCATTGCACCAAGTGCATGACTAGCGTGATGTCTATAACAATGATCTATTACTTGAATCGTGTTCTACTTGATTATATTCTTACTTATTGACCAATTTCCTGCAATTCATGTTATATATATTGTTCATAAACTTGTAATTCTTGTAATTACATCATTCTGTCATATTGTTATTTCATTTCGTTCTTTAACACTTTCTTTTATTATGTTGTTTCATTCGATCGTTATTTCTTTTCTTTCCGTTTCATATATGTAATTAATTGGTTAATTACTTACACTTGCCTGTTATTACCTACTGAGCGTTCGCTCATATAGTTGTTTTCCCCTTTTCCAGGTAACTCAGGTGAAGATTCACATATGGATGAGAATGGGCAATAGTGATGACTTGGAGTGTACCAGTTAGTAGATGTTGAGATTGTTATAGTTGTTTTACATCTAGCTATGCCTTAGAGCTTGTGTTAGTCTTTGTAACAGAGTCGAGTAGAGGTTATGTTTGATTATGTTTAAGTCAGTTTGATGGTTACTGTAATAGAATTGGAGTTATTTCTGTTCATGGCATTATGTTAATTCTTAACTTAGCATGTTATCTTTACTAACGTTTTCTACTGTCAGTCCCAATATTCCGCGTCGGGACGTGACATCTTACCTATAAAATATTTTATATTTAAAATAAAATATTAAATATATGGAGCGTCTCGGTTACGACCCACGGCCCGGGCATCCCGCCTATCGTCTGTGTCAGGTCGGGTCGTGCGGGAAATATTTTATATTTAAAATAAAATATTAAATATATAGAATATTAAATATATAGAGCATCCTGGTCACGACCCACGGCCCGGACGTCCCGTCCACCGCCTGAGTCGGGTCGTGACCCACGGCCCGAGCGTCCCGTCCACTGCCTGGGTCGAGTCGTGCGGGTCGATCCGTCCCGGACCGAGATTACAAACCCTGGTCGAGATCATATCAAAAACATAAAAAATAAATTTCCACCCAAAATCTTATCGTTGATGACATCGTAGTTGCTATAATTCATAAAGATATTCCAATAACATTGCCACTCTTGTAACTGCAACATTTATAGTAACTAAACGTCCATAAATATTAACATTTATTAGGTTGGATCATCTAACTCAAAATTTTAAAATATCGATAGGAGAGATCACTACAATTATGATTACATTATATTTTTAGTACATTTTCAATACGAGATTAATCTCTAACACGTCTCCCCAGACGTAATTGAGATCATAATCATTGACTTTGATACCATATTTAACTTTATTAGATTAGACCATCTGACTTAAAATCTTAAGATGTTATAATTATAATCATATTATATAATTTAACCTATTTACAATAGGAGACTATTATCTAACACCACTCTCTTTCTTAGATTATGGTTTTAGATCATGATTCTGATAAAATATATCCAAGTCCTCAGTTTATGTATGTTCAGTGTTCAACATGCTAGTTATGACTTATGAGTTGTGATTGTTTTGTTTCATAAGATATTTTATTATTCGTTAGACTAAAAAAACAATGTAAATAAGATTGCCGTTGGAAGGTGTAGTCACGTAACTTAAAAAAGATTTTTGTTATTTTATTTTTAAATTAAATTCACTAAAATAACAAAATGCCGTATTTTATTAAGAGATTTTTGTATGAAAAATATTGTTATTGATAAATTTATAAAAAAATATTTTTAAGAGTACATTAGTAGAAATATTTTTAGATTAATTTAAATAATATATAAATATCATGTAAATGTGATTTTTTTAACAAAAATAAATGACGTGTTTATAAATAAATATAATATTTTTACATAATTCAGATTTAGATAATGATATATCTGTTGATATATTTATAAGAATAATTATTTTATAAATTCAACTCTAAGAATAAGTTTCCTGCAAAAAAAACTCTTTTAGATTTGCAGGGGATGAGTTTGATTAGAATTTTGTGAGAAAGCCCAAAAAAAAATCACAGGCGGACCCTCCGCCCCGAACGCCCGAGCTCCGCAGGAGGTGCGCGATGTACTTGTCGGAACGTGGCGCTCTCTCATTGGCTGTGTACTTTACGGTGCGGAGCAGTACGGGCTTCCCGAGATGCCCCGGACATGCCGCTGCCCATTTCGGTGGGGCCATCGGCCCCGCGGTGGCGTCGCATTGCAGCCGCTCGCGAGACGGCACCGCCCCCTCTGCGCCGTGCCGCGCGCGAACGATCGGTCAGTCGCCATACAGAAAACTCCGCGTTTCCGATCCCACCACAAAATTCCAAAAACCCCGCCGTTGGGGACCCTACGTTCGGATTCGTAATTTGCCGTTCGAGAGCGACGCGTACGGTAATGCGTAGTGGTCGCGCGACACAACCATCAACGTGGAGCTCTTTCAACACTGCCCTCGCAAGGGAGGACGCGAAATTTGCAGGAAGGGGCGAGCGGGGGCCTGAAGAAGAGGGAGGGAATAGGGTTAGGGTTTGTTGCCATCTCCTCGAGCTCCCCTTCGCTCCTACTCGTCTCCCATCCGCGTCTTGTCCTCGCTAGCCTCGGATTCCGGTGTTCCGATCTTTGCTGTTGTCTGTCGCGCTGGTCCGATCCGCCTCTAGATCACTCCTTTGGATCTTGCACCCCGTGGTGTTGGTCATTGTTTCGTGTTTTGATTCCGGTCGATGCTTGCGGTGTTTTTTTTTCCACGTTTCTTTTCCATGGCGAGGATAGGATGTTGTTAATCGTCGTCTTCTCTTCAGTTTTCGTTTACTTTTTTCTACTGTATTCTCCCATTTTTGTTGCAATTTGCGGACATTTGTAGAAATTTTCCCATTTCAATGCATTTTTTTCTCCATGGTGATCTGTCCTAGTTTTCTCATTCTGGTTTTTGGTGATGATTAGCTGCCCTAGAGGGGAATGTTTGATTTTTGGATCTCGATGGTGCTACAGGGTGTGCAAAACTTGGGTTCGAGGTTGTGAATTGTTCTGCATAGAGAGTGGGCAAGATGTCGCTGTCGGAGTCCTCGAGGGAGGAGAATGTGTACATGGCGAAGCTGGCCGAGCAGGCCGAGCGGTACGAGGAGATGGTGGAGTTCATGGAGAAGGTCGTCAAGATCGTGGACACGGAGGAGCTGACGGTGGAGGAGCGCAACCTTCTCTCGGTGGCCTACAAGAACGTGATCGGCGCACGCCGCGCCTCGTGGCGGATCATCTCCTCCATCGAGCAGAAGGAGGAGAGCCGCGGCAACGAGGACCACGTCACCCTTATCAAGGAGTACAGGGGCAAGATCGAGGCCGAGCTCAGCAAGATCTGCGACGGCATCCTGAAGCTGCTGGAGTCACACCTCATCCCCTCCGCCTCCGCTGCCGAATCCAAGGTCTTCTACCTCAAGATGAAGGGCGACTACCACAGGTTTGACATCTGATAGATCGTGTGGAAGAGGCCTCTGTTGGAAGTTTTGATTTTTCTGATTTCATGTGGTTTCGAGTGTTGTAGGTACCTTGCCGAGTTCAAGACTGGGGCCGAGAGGAAGGATGCTGCTGAGAGCACACTTTTGGCTTACAAGGCTGCTCAGGTATGCTAATCATGTCTCGTGTTTTCTGCATCCTAGAATTGCCGGTATTAGTATCCAGTAGATTGGGAACATAGAGTGTTCTCTGTTCATGACGATTTCTTGTGGGTAATAATGTTTAGGACATTGCTCTAGCGGACTTGGCACCTACCCATCCGATCAGGCTGGGTCTTGCACTGAACTTCTCCGTGTTCTATTATGAGATTCTGAATTCACCAGACCGTGCCTGCAATCTTGCAAAGCAGGTTCGTTAGATCGTCTCAGCATATTTCTTTTTGAGACCCTTTTGTGATTCTTATGATGCTGAACCAGGGGCCATGTACCTCTGCATTTTTTTGTTTCTATTTTTATCATAATCTTCTCATTGATTTCAGCTATTAGTTGTTATTATCGTTTGTTTCATGTTGCTGTTGTATTTGCATCTTGTGCATTATGGTTCTGCTTTTTATACTATACTTGGGATTCAATTCCATCAATGTGACGGATAGGTGCAATTATTCTATGTTAGCTATATTTTCTTTTATGAATGTTGCTGAGGTGATTACACCGGGATATTGAACTGTTCCTTATTGTTATCCCTTATGTATGTTTCTTGGCTTCCTTTCTTAAGGAATGGAGCTGCTACTTGATTGTTTTCCCGTGAGTGGGAGCAGCCATTGTCCTATGTGAACATGTTACCCTCTGTGAATATCTGATGTGCTGAAGAGAAAAGCGAGCACACATTGGGGATAAGGTGTAAAATTTTAAGCAAGGGTAATAAAAATGATCTTGTTTTTGTCAGTGATGAGTTTTCTAACTTGACTATGGACATGCTCTCTCCCTAGATTGTGGTATGTTATCAAAGACGAGTGGTGGTACTTGCCTAGACGACAAGGTGAGGTGATGACCAGTTGCCTTGCTCTGGTCCGTCTCCTAGGCAGTTGCTCGGGTCACCTGACTCGCCAGGGCGAGCGCATTGGCTCGCCTCATGCGGGGCCCATTTGTTGTCCTCTCCGGCTTGCCCCGTTCATGCACCCCGCTTGGCCCATATAACTAGTTATAAAAGCCCCAATGCTTGATTGGCTTGCCCCAATGCCTGATCCCACTTGCCTCCTCCCTTGACCCCCTTTCTCCTAACCTTAGTCATGACCCTTGGCGACTATCATCCCTGGTGTTGACGTTCTCTGGCACCTGGCTTTTGGCGACCCTGCCCTGCATTCTCTCCCTCTCTTTTGGTTCATGGCTTTCCCTCTGGACCCTTCCTCCCTCCTCCCTGCCAACTGCAAAATCTGGCAACTGCCAGTGAGGTATCTCTCTCTCTCTCTCTCTCTCTCTCACACACACACACACACACACACACCCACCCACCCCAGTGAGGTGCATTTCTTTCTCTCTCTCAGACACGTGCACACACACACATGCACACACGCACGCACAAACACAGTCACACACTAACACGTGGTTGACTACCGTCCCCCACTCTCACTCTTTCTTGCACAAACACACAAGGAAGGGGGCTTGACAGTCCCCCCCCCCCTCTCTCTCTCTCTCTCACACACACACACACACACACCCACCCACTCACCCACCCACCCCATAGTTGCCAAAGTGGTCACCTAGGCAGCGCCTGGGTGACCAGGCGCCCTTAAAATTTCAACGCACAAGCCTGCCTTTTTGTGCCAAAAAAGGCGAGCAAGGCATCTGCCTAGGCGACAAGGCGCCCATGTAATTTTACATATATTATATATTATTTATTTTTATTTTTGAGTATTAAATGGTTTATTGTCTTTTATTGTTTGTTGTTGGCTTTGTTTGTCATTATTGACTTTTTTCTTATATGTTCAAGTTTATTATTTCATTGCAGTTGAACTTTATGTTCAACCTTTTGCAATATATATTTAATTAATTAGTTTTCAATTTTTAATATTGAAATCTGCAATTTTTTACATGTATCTTAGTCTTAATTTGTATGTTGGGGATATACATTTTTGGGGTTTTTAAAGAGGTGCCAAGGTGTTGCCTAGGGAATGCCTAGGCGGATGCCTTATCGCCTAAGCGCTTAGGCTCCTTGTAAATGCCTTGGGTTGCTATCACCTTGAAAACTATGACACTCACACGGGGAGCCCCCCTCTCTCTCTCTGTACATGCACGCACACACAGACACATTTTAATGAATTAATTTTGAAATTTCATAAGTTTTATGTATGTTTTTTTGTGATTGAGACTAAGGCGACACCTTGGTCACCTGAATTGCCTCTCGCCTCTGACTACACAGAGATTGTGCCAGCTACAACTTATTTTTCTTTCTTTCCATTAGGGATTTTATTTGTTATGCCAATCATTTTATTTTTCTACTACTTTAATGACTGGCATGAGAAGCACGTTCGAATCAAATGCTCGAGAATCTGGATTTGTTTTAAACTGAATTCATTTGTTTTTTTTTATTTAGAGCATTTCATGACCTTGTTCCTGTTATTACTGGACATTTATTGTTTCCTTTATTCTGACTGTGAACTTGCCTTGTTGTTTTCTGTTCTATTTGTCATGTGGTCTCTTAAGGTGCATATGTAACTTATTTTTATTGTATCCTAAAATTTGTCATTTATTGCTATATATTTTATTTTTGGCACAAATGTGCAAATGTAGTGGCATGGATTTGAGTTTGTTTGTTCTCTCTTGCTTGGATCCACCCAGTTGCATCCTGTTGTGTCGTAATAAGTTTGGCATTCACACGTTAATTTGTTCAATTTGGATGTCACTGAATCCCTGTTTGATATTCAAGTTGGGGGTTGTGCTACAAGTTTGTTTTCATGCTTGTTTGCTCCTTGGCAAAGCTTACAGATGGATTTCCTTGCCACGCAATAGCCCTGTACCCTGAAAAAGAACTATTTATTTCCATTGGGTGGCATGTGAAATTCAAACCCAAAAAAAAAGAAAAAAGAAACAAAAAAGAAAAGTTGAAATGAAAGTTAGATCCTGGTTGTCTTTCTTTTTCATTCATGTGTCTGGTCGCCATCTGTTCTGTCTTTCTAGTCTTTTGCCTGTAGCTCTTGTAAACTGTTTATTTTGCACCACTCTCTTTGGTGGTGCAAATTTCTTTGAATTGTTCTTATGTGTCTGGAAGTATGATGCTTATAGATTTATATGTATTATTTATTTTTTTGTAGATAATATATGATGCGCATCTGTATCCAATCTTGTAGTTGTTTTGACTAGACGTGTAAGTAAGAAGGGATGGAGCATGTCAATTGGAGAAACTGTGATATTCATTTCTCATAGGGAGGTCTGTGGAGTAGTTTTTGGAGGCGTTGCTTGGTTTGTAGATTGTATTGCAGATCCAAATTGTCAGGGTTTCTCAATTCATTGAGATGCATGTAATGTTTTGATTTGGTATTTTGTAATTTGGTGGGATAAGGAAATGGGGCTGGTAAAATGGCCCCGCTATCTGTTTTCCGAAGTGTGAACTATGTGGTAATGCTTCCATTGTTTGGAGGGTCGGTGGTAAATTCTGCAATTTAAAGGAACACTGGTCTCTGGGAAGGTGGGGCAAGCCTTTCTGGTAAGAAGCATATTCTAGGTATGCTAGGTGTGCTACAGTGATATTCGATAATCTTTTTGCCTGTTTTCTCATGTGTCATTCATGCTCATGTGCTCTGTTGCAAATGCATGTCTGTTTGACAACATTTCAACAATGTAAAAAATATTGTCCTACACAAATTTCTGCAGTATCTTTCATCTTCTGTCAAATCTCTTTATTTGCAAATTGTTCCTCATCAGAGAAACAGCCCAGTAGTGTGTGTGTGTCGCTTTTGACTCCTAGTTTCTTTCATATAGGCATTTGCCTATTAGGGCTTTTACCTGAAGTACAGAGGATTGTACCCCCTGCGCCAGCTCTTCCTCGGAAGATTTTCCTCTTAGGGGGGATTATAAGTTGAGTAGGATGCTTCCAGGGGTTTCTAAATGGCTCATAGAAAGCATTGAATATGATGAAGAATGATGATCAACTTACTTGTGGAAGCTTGAACTTCCAAATGATATAAGGTGATCAACCTCTGTGCTTGTAGAAGTTTCAACTGACATAAGGATTGTAAGTGGTCTTTCAGTGTTCAATATGTCCATGACCTAACGTTGTCAAAGGAACTTATTTGGCAAGATGGTGAAGAGGGTGAAATGTCATTGATTGATGGATGGCTTTGGATATTGTCCAATTGGGCTTTTGGGCTGGTGGGACTCTGCTGGTAATATTTGAAGGAAGGATATTAACTTGCTTGCAGTAAATTTCAAGATATTGAGGACAGTTATAGACTTTCTTGCTTAACGTTTGGAAAGAAAATCATAGGTCGTTGTGCAGTTGCTGGTTCTTTCCCGTATTTTTCATTGTAGTTGATGAGAAAATAAGTTGAAGGACTTCTGCAGATGAGAGAGAGATTCAAAGAGAGAAGAAGATATATACTTCTGAGAATATTATGCATGGTATCCTTTCAATTTACCTTACCTACCTGGCCGTGGATCAAGTTTACAACAGAATGCATAGTTCACCGTGTAATATATGGCCGGGTAGTCTGCCTGTAGACTTGAACATCTTCATAGTGATTTTAGTCCGAATTTGGTGTTGTTCAGTTATCGTCTGATTATTTGTGACAATTTCTTGAAGTACGTTCTTGGTGTTTAGTAGGTTATAGATCTTTTGCCTGTGTTCGAAGAATGGCACTAGTATTTGACGGATAAATATTGCTACTGTGGATTATGTAGGCCACTTCATTCTTGCTTTTCTATTTCCTTCTGTGAACTTTTGATCGGTAGAAACTTTTGCCAATTAGTGGATGCAATGATGATAATGCCAGAGAGGTTATAATCAGTTATGCTAATGCATCTTATAGGAAATGGCAATTTGCATCATGGTTATTCTATTCATATTAGGCATGTCAATGGATCTGGATTTTATCTGTGTCCGCTTCAACTCTATATCTGTATTACCGGATTATACTTGATTCATTATTCATTTGTTCAGATACGGATAATATCCGAATCAGTTTCAGAGCGGATGTGGATAATATGAATTTCATATTAAGATGCCAGCAACTTATTGGAACTTGGATAATCGTACAACAATGTTAACGCAAGTACTTCGGTCTGCAACTGTGAATTTCATCTCATAATTCTGTGATGTTTGCTCAGCTTGGAATATTGACCTTCGTGGATAGCTATCTGCTTTGTGAATTTTGTCGCATAATTCTACAATGTTTACTCATAATTCTATGACTGCATCTCATAACATCAACTTGCTTTTCATTCATTGTCTCTTCAGTTTTTTTAATAATTTGATTTTATTTATATATCTTATCCTCGAAGATATAGCTCACCTCGCTGCACAAGAATAGTGGTTCTGTTCCCGGGTCTGTCTACTGAAAGTATGCATTGCTCGGGGTTGATGCATATGGATCACCTTATCCTTGTATTGTGTCACAGAAATGGATAACCAAAAAATTGTTTTGTCCAAGGTTAACAAAGTAAATCATAACATGTTCCCTTGATATGTGTGAAAAGCTTTTGTTGAACGTTTTGTTATGTAATTCATTCGATGGCACATCTTACTATAATGCTTACTCATGATATAAAGATCCTTTGGGGGAAAAAAATTGGTCTTACCTTCCTCATGAATCTAATGTTCTTTTTTTTCTTCTTTTTTTGGTTTAACTCTGAACAGGCATTCGATGAGGCGATCTCAGAGCTGGACACACTGGGCGAAGAGTCTTACAAGGACAGCACATTGATCATGCAACTTCTCAGGGACAACTTGACCCTATGGACCTCTGATATCACGGTTGGTTTCTTCAAGTTTGTGAACCTTAATCTTTTTTTTTTTTGGTTTGCTCGATTTGTTTATAGCTCATTATCGTGGCTTTATCTTTTGCTTCTACATCCAGGAGGATGCTGGGGATGAGATTAAAGAGGCCCCGAAACGTGAAAGTGGCGAGGGACAGTGACATCAATCAAGTACACACTTCGCTGCTTAACCTTGAGATCGAGGTAAGCAGCTGAATGTGCCAGCGATGGTGTGTGTCTCCTTGGTGTTTGTTTTCTGGGTTTTTTTTTTTTTTGCCTTATCTTTTGTCTTTGTTTTTTCTCCCCCCTCTTACGTTTGAATAGTATCAGATGTAGCAACGATGTCAGAGGCTGCTGTTCGACATTATTCCTGGGTGTTCTTTGTTGTGACTGATGATTGCCCGTGCCGTCGCGTTGTGCACCTCATCCGCCTGGTTCCGTGTCTGATGGTTTAATTATTATCCATCGATGGTAAATGGCTGGAAGCGGATCCTCTTGGTCTTTGCGCAGGTCCGCCACGTCGAGGAAGTCTTAACCAAGCGAGGCTAAACATCGTAAAATGTGGTTTTGAGTGATTTGGATTGCTCGGTTCGCAAAACTGGTTGACCTGTTTTTTAACCGATTTAAATTTTCTTCTTAAAACCACCGAGGATTTTAAAAGTTGGTGAGTTTAAAATAAGAAAAATTATTTCATAAATTTCGAAATTGATTTTTTAAAAATAATATTTTATATTATTTGACTACAGGCCAAACGATCCCTTAGCAGCAATTGAAGCTTTTATCTAGATATTCTCATTAGATGCTAATAGATGGGAAGTAGAGATTGGAACTAATTCCGATTTGCTCTCGCCCCCACAAACGCTGAGCTCTTCTGCTGATCTGAATGTCTCTCATGATTCCCATATTCACCTCGTCTGCGATTACATTGCGTTAAGGCATTTGCACATGGTATCATGTGAATGCCTCAAATGATCTTGGTTTCACTAACCTTGGGATCCGACAGACTCGACCCGAGAAGGGAAATAGTCCCATTTCGGAGAACTCATGGAGCACCTTTACCCCGAAGCTTTCGAGTAACCACCATGCGGATCCAAAAGAGGCACAAATCCGTAAGCATGTGTAGCTCTCTCTCTCTCAACTCTTGACTCAATTCTAACTTGATCGTCGGACAGTGGTAACACACCCTAGACTAACTAGGGGTGTAAACAAATCGGATCCGGACTGGATCCTTTTTGATCCGGATCCGAATCCGAAATAAAACATCATTTCGGATTCGGATCTGACCCGAATCCGAAGTTAACTGTTCGAATCTGAATCTTACCTGAAAATTATAATATATATTTTTTATAATAAATGAGATAGGGAGATCTAAATTTATATATTTGGATCCAAAATTGAGATCCAATAGTTCTATTTTCGGATCCACATACCACACTACTAGATAGTAAACACATTACATTGAAATTCGGATCCAGAAAGTATACACATATTACATTGAAATTCGGATCCAGCAAGTTTAGCACCGTATGGAAACTTAATGAAGGGTGGAACACAACCAATTTGAAGCCAAAAGTAAGCTCCCTGTTTATAGGAAGACTGTTACTTTGCCAAATTCTCTGATGCGAGAAGCAAATTGAAGTGCCTCGAAAAAAGAACGACAGTGCAGCTTCTGAATGTCAATAGGCAAATTATTATTGGCAAGGCGCGAATCGGATTTGGCAGCTCGAACAACATGTACAAGGGTGAGCTTAGTTCACCAAATACAGTAGAAGTAAAACTTTGTCTAACAGATAATTTCTGAAAGATTGATTATGTATAAACTTGGGGACAAGTACCTGATAATCATTCCACAACAGGGATATCTCATCTTGATAGTATTCAATTTCGGACCAGCTTCTGAAATGTTTAACAGCCTTGGTAGCTGTTGTCAGTTCTTTAAGCAACTTCTTGATAATCTTTAATGTCATTCTCCAAAGAATGTACAAAATGTTGCTCATCAAAGACATATGAGAAATTCCTGTATTTAAAGGATACCTTGAGATTATGCTAAAGATCTTGAATATATACAATGAAAATAGAATGTGCAATAGGAGATGGTAAGGTACTTGGAATCTTGCCAAAACGACTTATCATCAAGCTCAAGAATAACAAGTGTGGCATTTATGATCCAGTTTGCAGATAATCAATTTCACGGTTCAGGAAAACTAAGATAATGTAGCATTACAAAAATATTATGGAATTATTTGCATGTGTTCAAATTATTTAACCAAGCATCTCAAACTTCCCAAATCATCAAGTTGTCTTTACAAAAGCATCAACATCTTCATTATGATGCCTGATGACAGGATAGCCAGCATCTGGATGTGACAACTCTTTTCCCATACATATACCAGCCACATTGACGCCTTGATTTTGAAAATTAACTAAACTTTCTGCATTTCTCTATATTTTGGAAAAGGCTCCATCATCACCAACTAAACTATGGAAGAGTTTGACCATAAGAACTTGAGTCTTTTCTGCAAAAAACCTGATTCTAAGCACCAGGCAAAAATAAAGGCACTTGGAGCAGCTTAGTACTTGTTTAATCTCCGCCTTTCAGAGCATTCTATCTTTTGTCCCCGCTCCTACATATTTTATTTCATAACTACCACCAGCTGTCATTGTTTGTCTCAACAACAAAGCACTTCAGAGTATTTCTTTTCACAGTTATGGTTCCCCATCTATCCACCTTCCAGAACAATTGGGACATCAACATCCCATTGAACATTTCAATCCACTTGTTATATTTGGCAATCTCTCAAGTTAGGTGAGTTCAACGTGGTCTGGGTATCATCATAACCATTTCCCTGAAACAATTTCAATTCAATTTGCAGATTTGACAGTCTATTCACTTGGGTGAGAAGACTATGGTTTCTTAATGTTAATGTCTTAGCTGCAGTGATTGCTAGAGTTTCTATATAATTATCCTCTACCATTATAAATCATTTCCTTAACTCCACCAGCTAGTTTTGAACAAGAGGTAAATCTATTATATGCAATTCACTAACCCCAAGTTTGCACTCCAATGGTTCTTAAATTTCGCAGAATTTAATCATAATGCCATCAGAGTTATTATTTTCTGTCACCATTAAAATCTATACCGTGCTCCAATCTATTTCTGACCCATTTTGTAGGTAAAAATTGTAGGCTACAAAAAGAAGTTTGGTTACAGAGTATAACAATCATCTATAGCTTGAATTCCATGTATTTGGTTTCGAAGACAATCAACTATATCGCTTGAATTCCATACATCATTTGTTCATACTATGATTAGTTTCACTATCTGATATTATGATCATGAGATTTTTTAATGTGATCCTACAGAAATCACAAGCATATGAAAACCCATATGATGTTTTTGTAGTCACAAAGGAGCCCTCATCTACATTACAACTCTTATGCAAAAAGCCTTCTAATGTGGCAACAAGTTGAATAGAGAATTGACTGGCAGTAGGGGATGATTGTATTTATGGTGATCATTTAGGAGGGTTTTCTATACATATGAAACTCATGGTATTTTAATATAGATTATTTCAGGCATATAAGCAATAAACCATATTATACCTTTAAGAAGCTTGAGAAGCATTGTTCTAAGATATTAAGCCTTCAGCTTAGCATCAAGTTTCTGCCTTGCTTAATCAAGGATCAGAAACCTCTCGCTGTGCCATTTAAGCATTGGTACCCACCTTTCTCTGTCCCTTAGGCTTAGCAAACATATGTATAGTCAACAAAGTAGTTCAATCTGATTGAAAAGGTTGATGAAAATCACAATAGTAATATAACTTCAGGAAAAAAAATCAGTTTAAATTACATCCCTGGACCATTAGTCTAGTTTAAAAACCAGGCCTCAAGCCCAATATGATCAGTCACCAAAATTGAAATTCCAAGTTGACCAAAAGACACTAAATACACCTCCTTAATAACGGGCCTACGTGACATAGGATGTGTCTCTCCCCCATGTGATCAACACTAACCTCTTGGATCCTAGACACTTGCCACTACCTTAGATTGTACCGATGTTATATGATGTATGAGCTAAAAGACAAGAGACCACTACATCTGAATTCTTCAATAAGAAAGAAGATTGAAGATCACGAAGTGCAAGTATACCAACCTGCTGATTGTTAGATTCTTTAGCTGAACTCAATGAATGGTTCGGCTGTGCATGTGGAGCATGAGGTATAGATTGGCTGATCAAAGGAAGCACATTTCCATTCACCCGTCCCCTAGTTTGCCTATGATGTCTAAGAGCATTCGAATTCTGCAGACACAGTGTTCCATTGATGTATCCATGAGACATAGCAAGAGCACACAAAAAATGTAACCAAAAATTCAAAATGTA
The DNA here is from genome assembly GCA_022559845.1 of Amorphophallus konjac. Lineage (NCBI taxonomy): Eukaryota > Viridiplantae > Streptophyta > Magnoliopsida > Alismatales > Araceae > Amorphophallus > Amorphophallus konjac. The sequence goes on along the minus strand of JAHNEJ010001771.1, from coordinate 100,077 downwards.
TTCCCTTAAGTAATGAAATATGACAACAAAGATAACAGAACAACAATTACCATCGCGAAAGGCATCTGTTGAAAAGATGCCTTTGACAGAGGGACAAACCCATTTGACCTCCACCCAGGTCTCATTCCCACTGGTTGATACATAAGACTCTGTCGTGGACGAATTTGTGAAATAACACCAGGAGGTGTATAGTAAAGGGGAGGATATCCAGGGTGAAGAATAGTAGAGGATGATCCTGATAATTCTCCTCCCATGCGCTGAGCATAATGAAGCTGCAATTGAGCCTTCCTCTCTTTGGGCAATTGCAACATATAATGGCTTGCCATGGCACATATATCCTATGTGAAACAAGAAACAGAACTAAGAGTAGATTCTCATAAATAAATAAATATATGCATATGTGTATATATATATATATATATATATATATATATATATATATATATATATATATATAACTTCAACAAACTTAAAGAGATTAAGATATTACCATGCAAAGAGTTCACGGCCTTGTTTGCTTCCTCGGAAGTGCTAAAGCATACAAATCCAAACCCCTTGCTTATTTCTTTATCATGACGCATCACTTTAGCAGAAGTGATAGTCCCACATACACTGAAAGTCTGTCGTAGCTCATTATCACTGACAGAGTCATGTATGTTCTTTATGTATACCCTACCCTTCATAGCAACTATCTACCTTCACTGTTATCCTTCACCTATAGGCCATAAAGTTGCAACCACATTAACCCAGGAAACATATGGATCAAACCAGACGCAGTAAGACATAATCGACATCAAAAATTGATAACATTACGCATCAAGATCTCCCAGAAAACCCCTCCCCAAACCGAAACCCAAAACCTTTTTATTTTTTTGGTAGAAAACTAGCTCATCTTTTACTCGGAAAATGACAAATAGGTGACCAGAAAAGTGAAATTATATGAAAACCAAAAGAAATGTTGAAGAGGTGCTGCTAAGCAGAAAGCATGGAAGATCGAAGAAAAATCTCGTCTTTATATTGAATACATCTGGAAAACTAGGATTTTGCCATCGGATTACACAATTGAAAAATGAAAATAATAATAATAATAATAATAAAGAGGAAAAAGAAATCACTGTTGGAAATCCAATAGATCAGCAAGAGTGAATCCCTGGAACCTAGCACCCCGTCGGATTCCACCACCACTACATACACTTGAAATCCATTTGGAGAAATCGAAACAAGCGAAGGATCTGAAGGTTGGGGGGTGAAAAGAAGAAGAGAGCAAAAAGTGGAAACCTTGTAAAGCTGAGAGCCGTCCGGCGTCGCCCCCCTCTCCTCAATGTTGCCCACGATACGCCACGTCCTCGCCCCCTCTCTTCACCTCTGTCGCGTCTGTGGCTGCCGCTTCTTCCAGCGCTCCCGGCTCGTCAATCACTTCCGGCCGCGCGGGAGGTGCTTGTCCCGAGGGTCAGGTACGGCCTCGCCGAGGAGCTGCGGCACGCCGGGGTGCTGGTCCGCGAGACTCCCGACCGGCCGGAGGCCGCCGACCGCACGCTGAGGGAGCACATGGTCGAGGCGATGGACCGGGACTTGGTGGGTTGCTTGGTGCTGGTATCCGACGACTCGGGCTTCGCGGGGATCCTGAGGGAGGCGAGGATGAGGTGCCTGAGGACGGTGGTCGTGGGGGACGAGAAGGGGGACGGGGCGCTCAAGAGGCTGGCGGACGCGGGGTTCTCGTGGCAGGAGTTGGCGTCGGGGAAGGCGAGATCGCCGCCAAGATCACAAGGGAGAAACCCTAGAGGTGGACTATACGAAGGAGAGGGTTCGGGAGCCTGGAGGGATCGCGATGGCTGCACGAGAGACAACCGCCCCGAAATGAAAGAGATATATGGCGCCCCGATTTTTGATCCGAATTCAAAGATTTCGGATCAGAAATGAGTCGCCCCGATTTCTTTGAAAATTTACCTCATTTTAAATCCTAATCCGATCCGAATCCAAAAAAACTTTATGATCCATTGACAGGGCTAAGACTAACCTCCTGTAAGTCGGATCCAACGAGTAGAAGGGAGATCATCATTCGAGGTCTCAACTCGCTTTTTGCCCTAAACAAACCAAAGGTCTCAACTCCGAGATTGGGACGTCTCATCTCGATTTGAACCACATAGATGGGTTGACACATCATTGGCATGGTGTATGGGAATCGAGCAAGAAGCTATGGCACCACTGAAGAAGATCGCAAGGATGAGAGATGAGGACTCCGATACCCAGACTGACCTCCTAGTAGGAAAGGTTGGTGTCGGTGGGCAATAGCTTATCACACCAGAATAGTTCCAGAGCTTAAGCAGATAGTTCTCTGAGCTTAGTAAAGCCATCCGAGATTTGGCTGCCTTGGTTGATCTTGTGGGGAAAATGGCCAAGTGGGTCGCCTCATCATCTTGGGCCGGGGCAACCCCAACCAAGAAGCTCATCCAGAACCCCCAGCCAATCGCCGCACCCTCCTTGAGTAGCACAGGGGGCTACGTCATCCTCCAGTATCACCCTGTTGGCCACTAGTGAGGTGACTTGTCGTTCCAGCAATTCGACTCACTATTCTTAGGGCGCGTTTGGAAATGATATAAGGTGGTTCAAAATTCCTTAGAGAGAGAGAAGCATTAGTTTTAAGAGATTTTTCAATTCTCTTCTCTTTCTCTCCGTCTCTTTCTAAATCTTGAAATTCATCATAAATAAAAATTGATGAGACATTGGGAAAAGTTTTTTTAAAAAAGGAGAGATTCTAATGATTAGAGATCTCAAAATCTCTCTCCTACATTCTTTCCAAACGTCTGTCCTTAGACCACTTCGTCGGCTACGTTCGGCCGAGCAGAAGATCGGCCTATGGCATGACCATTTGTCAAAGGCCTGAAGAGACTCTCTTGGATTACGTAGCTCTGTTCCATGTCAAAGTTTTGCAAATACCCAGCGTGGATGACTCCATTGCCATCTCGACCATGATGAATGGAACCGCCGACCTCGACCTCTACGGTTTGCTCGCCAAGAAGCTGCCCACGACATCTATCGAGCTGATGGGAAAGGCCAAGCGATACAACAATTGGAAAGCCATCCTTAAGGCTCACCCGGCATCAACCTCGGCCCCAATGGAAGACTAAAAGAGGCCTGACGATCAGCTCCAACGAGAAGAGAGGAGGTCGAGAAGGGAGGAGCGTTGAGGTGACAGATGTTGATCTAACGATGATTGGCTCCCGAACTTCGCTATCCCCCCCCCCCCATCCTAGATTCTGATGGAAATCTAGGGCACGCCCTACATCAGATGGCCCGAGAAGATGAGGTTGGAGCCAACTCGGCGAGGCAAGAAATATTGTGGGTACAACAAGGACCACAATCATACGATCGATGAATGCTGGTAGCTCCAATACAAGAAATAAACCTCTCTCTCTCTCTCTCTCTCTCTCTCTCTCACACACACACACACACACACACAAGAGGTGTAAACTATCTTCCTATTTGAAACCCTTTATTAAAGAAATGATATTTTTATAATAAGATGACTAACTAATGAGAATAATATAATCTTTGTGGAATATCCACCTTCTCTTTAAAGGAAGTTAACCTGTGATGTACCAACTAGAAAAAAAAAAAGTTAACCCGTGATGGCATTTTTACAATGTTTTATGATATCCCCACTGATACCAATTAAAGCATGATATTTTTGTAATTTCACTTTTAAGGATGGTTTGTAAAAAAATCTTTTTTATTTTTTTATATTAATTTTGATAACTTTACTACGTGATAGTCATCATTCATTAGTCCTTCTTTAATAAAATATCACATCTAACTTTGGTTAAATTTTCATCGGAATTAAAAAACTTTTAGGTAACCTTTGATAGGGTTTGTTCCAATTTAACATGGGTTAACCCTATTGGCAGTTTGATAATCGAGTTGAGTTAATCCGGAATAAAATTAGGTTAACTTTGGATTTTGAAACCCACCTCTAGAGGTGAGTTAAGTTAACCTATGAGTTATTCCAGTAATTAATGCGCCGCGTCTTTCTCAACCCCCCTCTCTTCTTCTTGGTCTTTGTATGCTTGGACGTTGTGCTCCCCCAAATGCTGCGGCGACGACTCCAACGAAGACAACGTCGACAACGAAACGTCCCCCGCCGCTGACGATGTCACTGCCGACATATGCCAGACACTGCCCCGACCCTTGCCCTGCTACTAACAGATGCCAGACATCTTCCCTAGTCCCCCGTTCTCCTTCCTTCCGACAAATGATAGCATGGATGCGAATGGCATTAGCAGTAGCACTGTGTATGGTCCCGCTTGACGACACCCAACCCTGCACAAGTTGGAGACGCCTAGCCCCAACACATTGGCGACTCTTAGCCCTTGTCCTGCACGATGATGCCTTGCCCCGCACACTCTGACGACGCCCAGCCCCACCTCCGGGCCTAGCGATGCCCCCTCACCCTTGACGTTGACGACGCCACTATCAGTGTACACCGCCCTCCCGTGTTGCTCGCCCTCTGCCCCACTTGTCTCTGCGCACGTGTGTGTATCACATTAGAGAAGATGACACTAACCTGAACAATGTTGGGAAAAAACACTATTCATATCCCAAAATAATGTTACATGAATAATATGTAATGAAAAATTACATATTTTTTTAAATATCAAGTTAACCTAACTGAGTTAACCCCCCTCTATCAAAGTAAAAGTGGGATAACGAAGGGGTAACTTATTCCGATTGTCCCTCGCCAGTGGGTGAGTGGACACACTCCCCCTTTTCAAAGGGGCGATTCCAAATTCAATTCCAAGTTCCTCCCTCCCCATAAAAATATAGATACTTATCGAAAAAGGGTTAACCCAGTTTTAACTTAACCTGCAACTAAATCGTTACTTAATAAGTGCCTGATTTTTCTTAGACTCTCTTTCTACCCCTCTGCCATAATTTAATGGTCCGGGTGAAAGTGAAATTTTCGTCATGTATCGACAGATGATCAATTACAAAGTTAAAATTTGACATTACATCATTTAAACAAATTATGAAAAAAATATAAAAATGAAAACATTCAACTCTCTATTGAAAAAAATATAAAAATTAAAAGATATAACTTTAAAAATCAGACATATTTGCAAATAACCCTATCAAGAAAGGTCTACAAGTGCCGTGGACGGCAAGGGTTGTCGGCCCGGTCGTATTGGTCGTATCAATTTTTTATTGGTATGGTACGATACGACATCGTACCGCATTATAATGACATGTGCCACGAATAAAAAATTATTTAATAAATATATATTATTATAAAATCTAATATTTTTTGTAATTAGTTGGTGTGTTAGCTACGTGTGAGATTAAGGGTTTGAATCTCACAATTGTCATGAGTTTTTTTACTTATTTTTTATGAAGAACTATGACAAAAAGTAAGAAAATAGTGTGACTAGTGCATTTTGAACCCGAGTGTCAACATGCCAAAGGAACACTTCAAATCAAATTATCCGTGAAGACATATTTAATATAAAATAATATACATAATATTTAAAAGAAAATAAGTAATGTAACGATTGTGTATCACAGACTGATTGTACCGATTTTTGACTGGTACAATCAGATATAGACGATTCACCCTGTATCGGATCGGTTTATAAAACTCTCGTAGACTTTGATATAATTACTGCGTGTAGCACCTGATCAAATCTTTTATAAAGTGAAGAAACATTTACATAACTATAAATGTAGTAGTCTATTTTCTAGGGATGTCAATGGGTAGGGTCAGCCCTATAGGCCTGTGAGTCTGGCCTAATTTCAGGCCGGGTCGTAAGATCTTTTTCCGCCCGTGAATTTTTAGTCGGATTTAAAAGTCATGTCTGACTAAGCCCTCGGGCCAGCTTGGCCTTTCAGTTCGGCCCGCGGGTCGGCCCGAATTGTTCTCTTTTTTTGAACATCGAGAATTATGACTTTTTCTATAATCTTTTAAAGTGAGAATAATCTAATAAAAATGAGTTTTTGGGAGATTATAAAAGGTGAAGATTTTTTCCCCTATCTCTATAAAAAATTAGATTATAACTTTTGAATAATTTGATGTGATATTTAGATCTTTGGTAGAACTTTAAATAGGTGAAAATTTCTAAGTCATAATTTATGACATATTGAATTCTCAAACGCGGTGAGTTCTTGTGCACAAATACTAGGTGTCTTTGTGCACAAATCCTTGGCCATTTTGTTAACATGTTAAGGTGGGTTAGGATAGGTTAACTGGGCCGGGTGATTTATTCTCTGTTTGATACTTTTTTCCTTAACTCAGGTCAGATAGGGTTAAAGTGGATTAACTCATTCCACCTATTTCACCTGGGTTAAGGTCACTTTGGTAACGGGTTGAGTTAAGGGCGGATGAGCCACCCCGAGTAAGTCACCCGCCCTTAACCTAACCGGTTATCAAAGTGGCTCTGAATTCACCGATCACCGCGGTGAAAGACATATGACATCATGTTTACGTGGTTCCCCAGATTTCTCTGGTGTCCTCTCTCTCTCTCTCTCTCTCTCTCTCTCTCTCTCTCTTCACCGAAGCTGAAGCGGAAGCCGTCGCCGCCTCCTCCCATTTCATGCGCTCCGCGTTAATGGCCATCGCCGCTTGCGCTTGCAGCACACCACCCCCGATGCCCCCTTCCCAAACTGTAAGTCCCCGGCACCCCTCTCTCTCTCTCTCTTGATAATTCATTTTACGGAATGGATTTGTTGATTTATCTGATGGTGGGTGTGGGACGATGGGGGGGGGGGAGAGCAGATGAAGGTGGTGATCAAAGGGCGGGTGCAGGGGGTGTTCTTCCGGGACTGGACGGTGCAGAACGCGCGGGAGCTGGGCCTCAAGGGGTGGGTTCGCAACCGCCGGGACGGCTCCGTCGAGGCCCTCTTCTCCGGGGAGCCCACCAAGGTCCAGGAGATGGTGGAGCGCCGCTGCCGGGTGGGGCCCCCCTCCGCCGTCGTCACCTCCCTGCAGCAGGTCCCCTCTGACGAGGAACCCGGCGCCGAGGGTTTCCAGCTGCGGCCCACCGTCTGAGGTGAAACGAGTCCACGACATCATGTGACTATCGATGTTAGTTTGTTCTTGAGCCAACACGATGATCACCCGTAGGTTGCTGCCTATGCTAATGCACTTAAAGGGTCTATCGCTGTTAATACCACATATCGTCCATCTTCTTTTCGTGTTTATGCCACTTAGAGGTTTTATTGCTGTTAATGTTACGCATGCCCATCTTCTGTTTGTGCTTATTCCGGCAAGAAGTTTGTTGCTTTTAATTTCCATAAGTTATGACGAAGGAAGAAAATGACAATAGGAGGAAAATATAGAACATATTCAAGATAATGACGTAGAAGAAGGCTTTGGGAAATGCTGATCGTGTTCAATATAGAAATACCCATATGTATAAAGCACTCATATAAGTAGTGGATGGTCTTAGAAGTTATCAACAAGAAGAAAATGTGGTAGTATGGAAGGGAAAAAAAAGGCAATAGACATTATTAGAAGAGGCAGTAGCCGTTTGGGGATAATTAAGAATAAGAAAAAGGCGATACCATGTAATGTAATCAGAAAAATACAAGCATTCGACATAGATACATTCGCTAGGTAAGTGAGATGAACATGAAGCAAGGTGAGATGTTTTTGCCTTGCCACTCCTTGCCTCATTGCCGAGGCGTGTGGGCCATTGCCTTTGATAACATGGGATAGGGCTGGGTCCAGCTTAAGTATGGATTTGGCCCATGTATGTCCTCGGCCTTGTTGGGCCTAGTTTAGCATTAATTGGACCTAGCATGTACATGTCTGGGTCTGGCTATGCCTGTTTTATGTTCTGGGGCATTTGGTTGGCCTGAGCCTGACTTAATTTGTGTTGGGCCATGATTGCACGAACTTACATATTTATGACAAAGTTTTTGACAAATACTACAAAGTTTTTGACAAATACTGTAGATCATCATTTTTGGAAGGTGACTGTAGATCATCATCATGATCACAGTCTTATCCCATCAATTTGGGTTAGCTGGATCCAATGAACGATCCAAGGATTTGTGCAAAGTTTTTTGATTGGCTGTCTACCTCGCGTCATCTTTTTACAAGGTGCTGCCAATAGCCAACGAGTGATAACTTCGGATAGGCGAGATTTGCTTAGAAGTCCCACAGGGCTGCTTGGCAAATAGAAATCTGTTTTTGGTATTGGCACAACTAGAGAGTGATTATCAAAGGCTCTGTGGACATTTGGAAAGAGTCCAGACAAAGAGGAACGCATGTTCTTTTCTAGGATAACTATGAGCAGAAGAGTAGTAGAGTACAATAAAAAATAAACATATTATCATGTTTTAACACCAGGGAAGAATTAGAGTTTGCGGATATGAAAGTCAGAAGAGATCTGAACTTGGAAACATTACTGGATGATATTTCACACAACGTTGGTTTAGAACCTTCTTTTGGTGGATGACAAATGCATATTACTTGTTAAAATGATCTGAGCATTCATATTGTCAAGTTTGACACACTCATGAGAGAGCTCACCAGGAGGATACATATGGTGGTGTTAATTTGAGTGTGCATGAGGGATGGAAATTGACCTAATTCATGCATATTGTGCAGAATTTTACTTCTACAACACTGCAAAATATTGACACAATCTATGTTATATCCAGAAACAGTCCATGCTGGGTACCATCAGGTTGCAGTATCATCGGAAGCCGACCACTGTGAAGCAGATACCAAGTCAAGTTATTCAATTGGAGAAGAAACTGTCATCACAGTGATTTGGGTTGATGGAATTAGGAACAAGTAGAGAGTTTATTAACTTTGAACCCTTGCATCATACCGAGGTGGTTCTGCGACCCTTGTATATATATAGAAATTGAAAAGCAAATCAAATAACAGAACATCAGCTGCTGTGTTCATGAAAACAGTGTCAAATGACGCAAATCAAATAATGAAACATCGATTACTCTGTACATGAAAGCAGTATAAATGGAGCTTAGAATATAAATGTAGGTACTTGTTAATCCTCGCAGCAAGGCTCGAGCTTTAGCCTCTGAAGGCGTTATATCCTATGAGAGAAAAAAAATGAGTTCTAATCAGTACACTGGGTAAGCTTTTTAGTAGTTTGTTTTTTAATTCCCCACCCAAATGAGATCACAGCATCACAGGAAAGACTTTTCTCTTTCTGGATTTTCTCGTTGCAAGAAAGAAACATAGGGATGGGAAGGTCGGATGTAATTGTGACTCCCTCCCGACAATAACCAGCTCTTACTGTTGGAAAAGAAACGAAAAGAAAAGAGAAAAGGCTTGAGTGCCTCTATTTAACTGGGGAGGGCTTTGTGCCGTATGTTCTCCTTCACAAGTAGAATGTGATGAGAGATAGAGAAGGGGAAGAGGAGGGCCTGGAGCGGGACGAGGAAGAAAGTTCACCTTCCTTTCTTTCTGATGATACAGGTGCTCGTGTCTCAATCCCCCAATAACTTACTGAGAACAATCTCTCTTTATGATTATGTTAATTTCACTGAGGCACGTCCTGTTTTAGGTTATAGAGATTTGTTCACTGCCCTAAGTTCATGTGACAAAGTAATAGTTTTTACGTATGTGACTATTATGGTTAATTAACTAGTAACCAAATAGATAACTTCTCAGCAAGTTATGTTTCTGCTTTTAGTATTTGTTGCACGCCATGATCTGCAATTTGTGCCTAGTCTTGCAAATCCATAATTCCACCCTCTCATGTGGACCAATCATAGGTGGGCTTGCAAGATGACCAGGTACAAATTGGCCGCAAGTATTGCACTTTCGTTTTACAGACCCTATGTGACTCACTTGAATTTCACACGAGCTTGTGCATAGTGTTCCATCCGTGGGCTTGCAAGATGACTAGGTACAAATTGATATACATCTATTTCACATTAAATTTGATATACATCTATGTTAGAATAAATTTTTTATTTTTTTAAATTTTTTTCAGGGATCCGGATCGGTTTGAGACCAGACGATCCGATCTCGATCCTCGATTCCGCATTCCTTGATTTACACACGCAGCTGGAAGAAGCTTGACAACTAAAACTCTTTTGAACTTGAAGGGCTATGGCCTGTCGGCCTTATGTATGTCTTCCAGGTAGTGCCATAAGTAGTGTATTATTGTCCTACCATTAAAAAAGTTGATAACAGAGAGAGCATAAGTAGTGTATTATTGTCCTACCAGTAAGAGAGAGAGAGAGAGAGAGAGAGAGAGAGAAGAATAGTGCTGAATCGGATCAGATGATGTACTCTTTGTTGGTTAGTTTTTATTGATTAGTTTTGTCATTTCTCTTTTTAAATACACACCCTCTATAAATGGACAAAACTCTCTCCAAGTGTATTATTGTCCAACCATTGAGAGAGAGAGAGAGAGAGAAAATAGTGCTGAATCGGATCAGGTGATGTACTCTTTATTGATTAGTTTTGTCATTTCACTTTTTAAATACACACACCCTCTATAAATGGACAAGACTCTCTCCACATAACACACAGATAAGAGGGGCGATTGGCTCCTTGCCACCTATCATATGAATTCTTTGGTTCCTCTCAAGCGAAAGGGGTAGGTAGAGAGTCCTGTCATATTAATGTTTGGGTTTCTCTTTTAAAGCGGTCAAAACGTGTGAATGAAGAGAGAGAGGGAGAGAGAGAGAGAAAGAGAGATTGAAGCCTTACACTTGGATGCTCGGAGTTCTTATCATTTAGGTAGCGCTATGGGTTCCTCTCATTAGCAAGCGGGGGGGGCACAGAGACTCCTTTGAGGACAGGTGAAATTTTTCAAGGAGATGCTTGCCTCCCAAATCGAAGGTAGTTGACTTAGGGCATGATTGAAAATTAGTCTTCAAAGTTTTCTCAAATCCAACTGCAAACTGAACAAGCAGATTGATTATCACATTGACGATTAATTACAGCTCTAAATTTATGCAAAAAAAAACACCAATTGAATCAGTAAATATTTTCTTTTCCATCTTCTGAGATCGTTGCATGATGTTCTGAAACTGTGATTATCATGTGCACTCTTTGTAAGTGTACATTAATAAATCACAATGCACCACTCCAATCTCATATAAACCTAACCAATGAAAGATAACTTCCAACCCCAAGTTAAAGCAATAACATGTTGGTCCCAGTTAAGGTCACGTTTGACATTTGTGTTGGACTTTGATTTTTGATCACGAAAATATCATCTCTTAAAAAATCAAATCAAATACATTCAAAGTCATGTCATTTTTTCAGAAGTTAATTTTTAAATTCTAGAGACAGATAGGAAGAAAATGACCCATTTTTTAAAAGTTCTAAAACTTCTCCATTCTAACTTTTTGTCTATCTAATAATTTTTGAAAAAAAAAAATCAAAGGCCACGTGAATTGCCAAAGGCCGCCTAAGAATGAGAAGATCGAATAGCTACAATTAGATGTTTAAGAATGAGAAGATCGATCTTGGAGACAAACTTAAATTTTCTATACACTCATCTGGGGTCAGTTAAAATATTTATTTGTCTTTGCATGGCTGCCCTGTCTTGGTTATGAGATCGTTTATGTGTCATTAAGGGTAGGAAGATATTAATTTTCCACCCACCTTGGTCATAATTAAGCTTGTTGTGCTTTATAAGGTAAGGCAAAAAAAAAAAAAATGAATGGTAGCCATCCATTAGCACTCTATCTTGGTCAGCCTCGCCGGCTGTTTGAGATTAATTTGAAACGGTCGTCGAATTAGGGTGCGTTTGGTATTGATTAGGGATCGTAGATTCTTTCCATAATATATGGTAGAGATAGAACAAGCTAGCATTGGCTATTTTGGGAGGATTCTCAAAACTTTATTTTTTCTCTCTCTATTTCTCTCCTCCTTTTATAATTCCCTTCTCTAAGAATATGAGATGTCGTTGACCAGTGTTATTAGAACCGGACCGAACCGGACATTCGGACCGGTCTAATTGTGAACCGATTCAGAAATCGTTAGATTAAGGCCGATCTCGTCTAATATTAAAGAACCGGATGAATCGTGATTCGACCGGTGAACCGGTCCGACCCGATTCACCTTTAAAATAAAAAAAAATAAACATAAAAATATTTATATATTTAAAATGATATTTATGTGTGAATAAAATTATCTTATTATTATTTATTATTTTATTTTAAATATATTTGAAGTTTAAAAGTTGAAATGAGCATAGAAGTCAATTGTGAAGAGCGAAGACTAATGGAATATTACGAAATTTTAAGGTCAGTTTATTTAACCATGTTATTATTATTTTTTACTTGTATAGTTACATAATCATGACTAATAATTATATATGTATATTTTTTTATTTTGATCATTATACCTTATTTATTATTGTGTTGGGTTATAAAATCGGGTCGACTATGTATCAATATTGTGATGATGTCACGATTCAAACCGGTTCGATTGAACGGTCCAATCGATTCAAATCGAACCAGCTCATTGACCGAGTCAGACACCGTTTCGATTCTGATAACATTATTGTCGACCCATTTGAAAACATTTACCGGGAGGCTCGAAGATTCTAATCATTCAAATCTCCCCACCCTAGCATTATCAAACACACTCTTAGATCCTCTTAGATTTAGCATGCCATTACTTATACTAATAATGTTTTGTGTAACGCTATGGTTAAATAGACATCGGGATATTGTAAGTGTAACACATAATTTTTTAAAGTTTTTTTGAGTATTTTTCATATCAAATTAATTTGATGTGTCAATCACGTCGTTAAATAATGTGACGTAAAATTCATGTAAAAATAAAATCATAATCTCATAAATAGTAAAAACATATCATTTTCACTATTCACACCGGCGGAAGCGACGGAGTCATTACTCTTGCAGTCTTTCTTCGTACTTTTGTTTACTTTGGTTGGGGGTCGCGAGGTTTAGATGTAGAATGTTTTAGGATTCTCATCCACATGATTCAGTCGTCCATTTCTTCCATGTTCTATCCCCAAGTTCTCGGAAAATGGAATTTGTCAAACTTTAATTGATATGTGTTAATTTATTGCTGATGTGTGTTCTTGTTGACCTATTTAATTATGTCTACGAGTGGGCAGCTGATCAATAATTATTGCAGGGTTGAGGTCGGCACAGATTGATTGAGCACATTGTAATTGATTCAAGTTCCATTTGAGTTCAAATTTGAACTCAAGCAAAACCAATTTAGCCTATGAAATCTGAGAGTGTTTGGTTGCTATATATATCTTTGATGTTGGTATTGTTATGTAGAGGGTGTTTAGTTATGCTCTATATATATATATATATCAATTTTAGTAATATTTTTTGATCAAAAAAATCAAAATTAATAATATTATGTTAAAAGAATATAATGTTATATCAAAAAAATGATAATATGGACTGTGAGGGCCGCTTTGACAACAGAATTGTCGGGCGGTTACGTTATCGGATGAGAGAGAAATGTGCGGCGGGTCTCACATCCCCCTCACACACAAGGCATCTAACCAACCCGGTTGGCTTACTCGACCCTCCGGGGTCGAGTAAGTCAACCGGGCTTAGAGGTCAAAGGCGCCCTGAGAGTCCAAAAATAACATTTTTTTTACTTTTAATTTTATTATTCTCCTTCAATTGTCATCCTTGACAATCCTTTCATATCAATATCAATTTGGATATTCTACACTCTAAAATGTTAGTATCAAAGCTAACTAATGCTACGTCAAAAGCAATCCTGTAAACAGAAACAAGGCCTCAAAATTAATTTTGATGCTTTCATATTAATATTGTTTTTGAGATCTATATTATTAATATCAAAATTATAGTAGAAGAAGATGAAGGAAGATGGCCAAAGAGGTAAGAGAGACTTAATTAGGAGGTGAGAAAGAAAAAAAGGGGGAAAAAGTCTTTGAGAGTACTCTCTAAGGTTAAATTATAATATGTTCAATATAGTTTTAGACTTATATTAGATTTGTTATAACAAAAAACTGTTCTTAGATAACATCATCAAATCTGACAGAACATAACTAAACACACCCACTATTAGTGGCAACATCAAAATTGATATCAAAATTGAGCTAGGGTTAGACTTAACCTAGCTCATGACCCAAATGAGTCAACCTTAACCACATTGGGGCTCCCCTTGAGACTCCTTAATTAATTGGTTTAATACATTGTCTTGTTATACAAGATCACGTCGTTAAGTTAAATAATTAACTTCTTTCTCTCTCTCTCTCTCTCTTTTTGACGAGTAAGTGTACTTGTAATATATAAAATAAAATATTTACAGAAATGGACAATATTATCTAGATAATCGGGACTACTTACCTTTAGTTATTAAAATGAAGAGAGATCACGACCACATAAATCGTGGACTATGATTTCTTACTAATAATCATGATCATGCGTGTATGCGTCAGTGCCCGTGAATGCATATCCATGCAAGTGTACATGAGTGCATGTTCTTACAAATCAAGACATACATATATGTAATTTTTTCGACTGTCATGGATCCCTTGAATTAGGCGTGAGCATTATTCGGGTTTAACTTGAAAATCAATCCGAACTGATGGATTTGTTTTGAGTTTAAATTTAAAAAAAATTGATTTGAGTTCAAATCTAATCATATTAAAATTTTGATTTGATTTGATTTTAATTTTTAAAAAAAAATAAATCAAATCTAATAAATTAAATTTAAGAATATTTTTATCAAGTTAATATAAAGATATATATAACCCTTAACTCTAATTTTAAAAATCCAACCTAATTTTAAGAATATTTTTATCAATTTAATATAAGTGTATATATAACTATTAAACGTAATTTCAAATGTTCAACTCCCGCAGTCTCGACGAGATTTCTGAATATAATGTTATAAAGTAAGTTTCAAATCACCTTTCATTTAAGTTCTTAATTTTCTCGTGTAGACATATTTTGAAGTTTACTCTTGCAAAATGTAACTTTTGATATGTTATTTTTTTAATATTTATTTTATTTGATAGAAATTATTTTACTCCATCTTTTTTTATTCTCTTTTGAATTCACTCTAACTTTTAAAAGGGGACATGAATATGATTTAAATCTAAGTAAATCGAACAAAATCAAATTAAATTCGGTTTGATTTATTTTTATTTCATTGCAATTCGATTTGATCTGATTCAGATTGAACTCTTAATTTGGCTCGACTTAATTGATTATGCCCTTTTAAGATAGTAAAATAACTATCAAAAAAAATAATTTAGTGTTACGAGTTTTCTATCAGGAAAATGCTAATTATGCCCTTTTAAGATACATCTTTGAAGCACCACGTACAACTTGCATGTGTGTATATTATACAGACCTTGATGGTCGCATTAATGAGATTGATAAATGCTTCTATCATGCCCTTATTTTAGGGGGGAAATTAGTATCTTGAAGGGAGTACCTTAATTAATGGAGTGATGTTATGTTTTGGAGACAAGAGAGTGTTTGAGTCAAATGACTTCTGATCTGTTTAAACTTGGCCCATCTATTAATTGATTAAAAGGAAGCTTTTGTTGAGTTCGATCGAGTTGATTGTACTTGTTTTGAGACTTGACTTATTTAATGCCCATACTTAATTTAAGCTCTCTAAATATTAGATAATCTTAGCTCGTTTAATACACACTCACCGACTTGTTTGAACAAAAACATGATAGATATTGATATACTTTTGACAAAAATACGTGATATGATTATAAATGAATATGATAATTTTGTACAATTCAGATTTACGCGATAATAATATGTCTGTTAATATACTTACAGAAATATTTTTTTTATATAAATTCTCATGTTCATGCAAAAAAACCCCCCTATATATGCACCCAATAATCGGATGGAAAGAGTAGCACCAGAACTGTTACATATTTCTGTCAGTAATTAATATTGTTTGCTGTCTCCCAACCCCTTTTGCTTCCCTTTGTATCCCCCTCCCCTCCCCTCCATCTCTTGCACTCAACGTGGGTACTAATTCCCAGTTAACTCTCGCTGTCAAGGATGCTGGAACCTTTTTGTATATCACGCGGGGGTCAATTGATGATGGGCTAACAGATCACAGTATGCACGAGTGACCATGCATGTTCTTCCTCAATTTTACAGGGACGACTTCCCTCTAACTGTTACTTTTGATGCAATGGACCCTTCTCTTTCTATGTCCTTCCGCACTGTTAATATTTATATTTCGAGAATGGCTCGCTGCACACTCGTGTGTGTTAGACACTGAGAGGCCCATTTTGTTTTTGGAGTGGGTTAGGGGCGAGTACGTTACCCCGGGTGGCCCACCCCTAACTCATGTCGGATGACTTATTTTCACCCCTTTTCAAAAATTCACAAAACTCAACTTTATCTCTAACCGACTCCATCTAATACAAAAATAAGTCAAACAAGAACAGCTCATCTCATCTCGATTAATTTACCCTAATCGGACTTACTTCTTTATCAAAGTGGCTCTGAGTGTGTAGTGTCTTTATTTTTTATTTTTTATTTTTTTGAAAATTTCTTGGAATAGTCCCCAAGGTATTCTAACTTAAGGTGCGAGTCACATCTTCGTTAGATTACCAAGAAAGAAATAAAAAAAAGAAATCAGATTGAATGAGTAGTGTTAGACCCATTCTTTTAAAAATTGACTTATTTTATTTTAATTTTTTTAGATAATCGGATGGTGACATGACTTACGCTCTAAATTAGGATACCTCTTGGGGACTACTCCAAGAAATTTTCAAAAAAAAAAAGACACTGCACACCCAAAGTACGGAGGGTGTGCAACGAGTCTTTCTCTTAGATTTTATTGGATGGGGCTATCCAACTCAAAAAAAAAAAAAAGACGTTGAGAGGAGATGACTCCGCTATTATAAGTACATTGTATTTTAGCACAGTATAACTGATTCTTTTTGCCTTCCCTGCAAAACAGCACCAGTGTTCCATAGTTAGCACAGTCATGGAAGGTTGGCATCAGCTGTCATGAGCTGACATGGAAGTGGGGACCATGGAGATCAGCTAAACTAATAATTACCTCCTCATCTTCAGTACTCTCTGCACAAACCAGCCCATCCTCTTCGTTTCAAAACTCTTCCTGCAGCTTGTAATAATGGTGCTGCTATATACTGAGTTGGTGATGCTGTTCTGCCATTATTCATCTTCCTCCCATTGGTTTATTTTCTTCCTTCCTCTGGAGGAGATTTCGGGACAGATAGGTGATCACAGGCACAACGTGTACGTACGTGCACATGAGAGCCCACAAACCTCTTAAAGAGATCACATGTTCTTGCAATAACCTACACAGGTTAGCACGACCTATGCGCACGTACAGTACTGAAAGATTTAATATATATCACACTTCTGTCTTCCATGCATCCCCCGATCGGCCCCTTGATTAATTTCCAACAGTACTGGCAGCAACAATTTGCAGGTGTGCCTTCAATCGTAACATCGCTTGCGCCATTTGCAAGAGATCAGGCACCCATTCCCTTTCATGTCTCTCTAGCTTGATCCCGTTTTGTGGGTACTTGAGGGAATATATGTGGAGGAGGATCAAGTACAGGAGTAATTATTCTCGTAAAATTAGGATTTTAATTAATTAGTCTCAGACCCTGCCGAAGTGCATGCATATCGATAGAGGCTTCATGACATTTTGATAGAAGAGGAAACTAATTGATTGTCTTCAAAATGTTACATCGATCTTTCACAGAAGCCTTCCCCACTGCATGAGGCATTTTATGGAGCACCACAGTGTGGGATTGGCATGCAATTAAACGTCCCTTTCATGGAGAGGGACACGGACTTCAATTCTCCCACCCACCAAGTAGATAGGCGATCAATTAATATTGTTTCCATGCATTCACACGTACGAAGAGTATTCGTCCACGCATTCATATGAATGGAAAGATGATCACAAATATGTGTGTGTGTGTGTGTGTGTCCTTTCAAGCAAAAGATACAGGGCTAAGTCTGTTAGGAGTACTGTATGTGGCTTCTTCGTGTATACATGCATTCCCAATTAGTGTTCTCTTATATGTGTTCAAAATTAACACAATATTTAGAATATTCTACCCATATATGTTCTCCAAATTAACTCGTGTATGTGTGGATGGAATTAAGTACCTATATGCTCCTCTTTCCCTTTCCCTCGTCCAGTGCTCTGTCTCTCTTTTTGTAGGCATTGTAGATTCTCTTCAGTTGTAACCAAGAGTTCAGGCTGATGATCAAGAGAGAGAGATCTGGCATTGCAGTTGGGTGGCCGGGGAATGGCCACAACTGCACACGCCCAGAACACTGCACACGCCCGTGGCTGTTCACAGCTTCCCCATGACGGTGTATAGTTGTTCTCGTACTCGTGAGGAGCTAGCCCCACAATTAATAAGCGATTGAAATTTAAGGGTGGCCATGTGTTTGAACTTTGAAGTGGGGGTTGCCAAAGCAACCGGCACCAGACCCCCACCCCTACGTGCCTCATTTATAAGCTACCCACCGACCCAATCCTTGCGACCCTCCGTGAGATCGATCATCATCCCCTTCAAAATCCTCCACCCCCCCCCCCTTCCCCTACATCCCAACTCCATCACCCTCCTCCCCACCCCTCAACATCAACCAGAAGGAGGAGTGGAAGAAGTGGTACGCAATAGAACTAGAAGAGACAGCAGCAGTTGCCAGGTGGTAGTGTGGTTGCAGTACGTAGCTAGCAGTACGTGGTTTTGGAAGACGGAGATACAGTCATCACAGTATAGTAGTAGTAGCTACTACGTACAGTACAAGAACAAGTAGAGAAATATATACATATATATATATATATATATATATATATATATCAGTTTTTAGAAGAGTCTTCGCTAGATAGTAGTAGCTAGTAATATAATAACAACATAAGAAAAGCGGGAGGAGGGGAGGGAGCAGGAGTTAAGCGAGAGAAGGAAGCTACTGATAGCGATGCCTTCAGAGACGCCGACTCCGACGGCGCCGACCCCGCCGGCGAAGCCCAACTACACGAAGCTGGTCTACCAGTACGTGGTGAACCACTTGCTGGCGCTGATGCTGGCCGCGGCGGCGGCGTGGGCGGCGCTGGAGGCCGCGCGGCGGGGGGCCGACGGGGTCCGTTCGCTGTGGCAGTCGTTCCTGCAGCAGCTGGAGCCCGTGCAGGTGTTCTGCTGGGGGATGCCCGCGATGGCCGCGGCCACCGTCTACGTCCTGTCGCGGCCGCGGGCGGTGTACCTGGTGGACTACGCCCTGTTCAAGCCGTGCTTCACCTGCCGGGTGCCCTTCTCCACCTTCATGGAGCACGCGCACCAGCTGGACTGCTTCGACGCCAAGAGCAAGGCGTTTATGGTGCGCATCCTGGAGAGGTCGGGGCTGGGGGAGGAGACCTGCCTTCCCCCGGCCATCCACTACATACCGCCCTGCCCCAGCATGGAGCTTGCCCGCGCCGAGGCCGAGCTGGTCATCTTCTCCGCCGTTGACGAGCTCCTCCGGAAGACCGGCCGCAAGCCCCGGGACTTCGACATCCTGGTCGTCAACTGCAGCCTCTTCAGCCCCATCCCCTCCCTCTCCTCCATGATCATCAACAGGTACACATGTACGTTACGTACGTACGTACGTACCTCCGTGTTATAATTATAATTAATATCATCAAGCCCTAGAACTCTTATAACGTATCTATGGAAATGCTGCTAACTAATTAGATTCTTCTATAAGATATATATAAGAAGATTGTAGTACGTAGTAGTTTTTATAAATTAGTTAAGTCTGTCTACTTCTCACTATATATATATATATATAGAGTTATAGTTATAGTTATTCTGAGCTGCTGGAAAGTGCGTGCGCAGCTGCATGTGTTGTTAATTAATGATCGAGTCATAAATTTATATATATATAGTCTTAATTATTTACTCGTTGTCGATCATTTGATTTTGAGTTGGATATATATACATATATATGTGTGTGTATATATATATATATATATATATATATATATATATGTATAAATACTTCTTCGATATGCAGGTACAAGCTGAGGAGCAACATCATCGCCATCAACCTCTCCGGCATGGGCTGCAGCGCCGGGCTCATCTCAGTCGACGTCGTCCGGGACCTCCTCCAGGCCCACACCAACTCCACCGCCATGGTGGTCTCCACCGAGATCATCACCCCCAACTGGTACGCCGGCAACCAGCGCGCCATGCTGCTCCCCAACTGCCTCTTCCGCATGGGCGCCGCCGCCCTGCTCCTCTCCAACCGCCGCCGCGACGCCCGCCGCTCCAAGTATCGCCTCCTCCACGTCGTGCGCACCCACATGGGAGCCGACGACCGCGCCTACCGCTGCGTCCACCAGGAGCAGGACCCCTGCGGCAACCCCGGCATCAACCTCTCCAAGGACCTCATGGCCGTCGCCGGCGACGCCCTCAAGGCCAACATCACCGCCATCGGCCACCTCGTCCTCCCGGCCTCCGAGCAGCTCCTCTTCCTCCTCGCCCTCGTCGCCCGGAAGGTCTTCAGGATGAGGGGCGTCAAGCCCTACATCCCCGACTTCAAGCAGGCCTTCGAGCACTTCTGCATCCACGCTGGGGGGCGGGCCGTCATCGACGAGCTGCAGGCGAGCCTGAGGCTGACGGCGGATCAGGTGGAGGCCAGCCGCATGGCGCTGCACCGCTTCGGGAACACCTCCAGCAGCTCGCTGTGGTACGAGCTCAGCTACGCGGAGGCCAAGGGGAGGATGCGCCGTGGGGACCGGGTGTGGCAGATCGCCTTCGGCAGCGGGTTCAAGTGCAACAGCGCCGTGTGGCGGTGCAACCGGACCGTCAAGACTCCCACCGACGGCCCCTGGGCCGACTGCATCCACCGCTACCCCGTCCACATCCCCGACGTCGTCAAGCTCTGAAGGTAGCTAGAGAGAGAGAGAGAACCTCTGGGACCACGGTGCAGTGTGCCCGACCAATACATTGATCTCACTATTCATATTGTGAGACGTCCCAATCAAGGTTTGACGGCACATACCGTACTGTAATTATAGAACTGTCTCAACCGGAGATCGCCACAATCGATGTATAATATGTAAGTGGTACTTTAGCTATTCGATACATTATTAGATATCATATGTGATTTTAACAGGTAAGTTGGTTGGTTGTTTTCATTTTTTTGATACAATTTTGGGTTCAAAACGCACGAGCAACCACCTTTTTTCATTTTTTTCCCTTATTGTTCTGTCAAAAATTAATGAAATTTGATATTTTAAATATTCAATACGTTGTTACATATCATATGTGGTTTTAACAGATAAGTTGGTTGGCTGTTTTCAATTTTTTGATGTCATTTTGGGTTCAAAATCCATGAGCAACTACATTTTTTATTTTTTTTTCCTTATTGTTCTGTCAAAAATTAATGAAATTTGCGAGATTCAAACGGCTCTCCTCGTCATCTTCCATGGCTGTCACAGCGGCAGTGGCCTCCGACCACATCTTGAAGAGTGGCGAGGTCTCCGCCAATATACTGTAGGGGTTCCTCGCGTCCCCTCCCCCTTCTGCCTCCAGGATCTTGCCCAGGGCATCCCTGCTGCCTTCTTGGCCTCCCCCTCTAGAAACCACCCTTCCTCATTCTTCCCTGGCCCAACCATGACCCTCTTCGACATGATTGCCGAGGAGTAGTACCATCGGTACTAGCATGGCCGGTAGTAGCAACAATAGCAGGGCGTCAGAGGCCGGTCAGGCTGCAAGAGAGGGTCACCGGCATCCTGGTGGGGGAGCACACAACCTGGGGCACCAGGGACGTGGAGTCGGCAGTGAGCTCTAGCGATGGGTTCAACGTCTCGATGAGCATGCACTAGGGAGTGCTCACCTCTTGGAGCTGGTTCTTCGTGAGAAACTGGTGGGGACGCGAGGGGAGTGTTAGTGAGAACGACACCTATGTGCAATCTGAGAACAAAAGTCCCAACCTTGCTGCAGACTTCTGAGAACAGAGTTCTGGATTTGCTAGAGGCTCCTACAAAAGCATCCTCAGAAGAGCCCAAGACAAGGTAGAGTCCTGCTCTAGGTCGATCTTCAGTGAAGTCCCAGCCGGCTGGAGAGTCATGTTTAACGTTAGAGTCCAATATGTATCATAGAGCCCTGATCGAACTGAGTGCCCTCTCACCATAGAGTCCTGATCGAACTATCTGTGGAATTATATAGTTTGGGGAATTTGTACTTGTGAATATATATATATATATATATATATATATATATATTGAAAGAGGCCATTCAGGATAAGCCAAGAAGAATTTTCTCCATCTCTTGCCTTCTACTTCTCTCTTCCTTCTTTGAATCTTCTTGTGGTATCAAAGCCAAGAGCTTAACAACACCCTGATCCATGACCGACTCCACCAAATTGCCTCATCCTTCTCTATTGTTCCTCTCTCTACATCACCCAATGTGATGCCTTTTCTTCCCCTCAAATTGTCTCACGACAATTGCATGCTGTGGAAGGCACAATTTGTGCCTTTACTGAAGAGCCATGGATATATATCTTTCCATGGTTGATGGTTCGGCACCTTCCCCACCTGCAGTCATGACCATCACTGGTGACGAAGGGAAGAGTGTCTCATCTCCAAATCCCTTCGTTACTTGGGAGAAAATGTATCAGATGGTCCTATCTTGGCTCATCTCCTTTGTCACCTAGCCACTCCTTCCATTAGTCGTCGGTCATGAATATGCAAAGGCAGTGTAGGATGTGCTTACCTGGGCCTTTGCATCTCACTCCTAGTCATGCATCCTTCAACTTTGCACCAAGCTCCACAGCATCAAGCGAGGAGCTACCTCTATTGATGACTACATTCATTAGACCATTAAGATGATCACCGACGAGCTGGCCGCTATTGGCCATCCCATGGATGAGAACGATCTCGTCATGGTGATGCTGGTTGGCCATGGACCCGACTATGAAGCGTTCACCTCGGGCATCACCACTTAGCTCGAGTCTCACACTCTTGAGGGCATTCTTGCTCACCTCACTGTGCATGAGACTCTCGTGGTGCGACATCAGTCCACTCTCTCCACCGGCATTGTGTTCGCGTCCACCAACATTGCCACCTTTATGCCAACCAACAATAACAGGGGCAGATGTAGGGGTGGCAACAGTAGAGGTGGCGGCAACAACTGTGGTCCCGAGAGAGGCCGGAATCAAGAGCCACAGTGCCAAATCTATTGGCTGTTGAGACACTGTGGGACGAGCACCCAGAGTGCTTCAATCAGGCCTTTACTAGTGGCCTCGCAGAAACCCCCATCAGACACCCTCCGCCAACTAGCTAGTCCTCACATGCGGCACCGAGTGGACCTCCGTATCCATCGGCCTTCACTATTACCTACCCCGACTACCGCCAGGGGGTCTCCTGTGTCCCCCTATGCATGCAGCTCCACCTACCATTGCACCTCCTCCTTTCATCTGGTATCCAGAAAGTGATGCCACACACCACATCATGCCGGACCTGCAATGTGCTTATAAACCCATCAGTATGCACGG
This sequence comes from Amorphophallus konjac, assembly GCA_022559845.1. Taxonomy (NCBI): domain Eukaryota; kingdom Viridiplantae; phylum Streptophyta; class Magnoliopsida; order Alismatales; family Araceae; genus Amorphophallus; species Amorphophallus konjac. Next base: position 76,608 of record JAHNEJ010001771.1, on the reverse strand, counting down.
CCTCTGGTAACATTCGCGTTGGAAGTGGTGAAGATTTGCCGATTTCCTCCCTTGAATCACTGATTCTATCTTCCCCGCCTAGATCCCTTCAATTAAATCATGTTCTTCATGTGCCTCTTATTACTCCCAATCTTCTCTTTATTCGCAAATGTATAGCCGATAATGATGTCATCTTTGAATTGCATCATATTGTGTGTCTTGTGAAGGATCGGGCCTCGGGGATAGTTCTTTTTCACGGACATCTTAAGGATGATTTCTACCAATTTCCTATGCTATTGGCACAACCTCAAGCTCTAGTCGGAGAACACACTGCTTCTTCTGTGTGGCATGAGTTGTTTGGTCATTCCAACCTTTGTCTTGTCTCTCATGTTATCAATAAGTATGGGCTTCCTATTATCCATCATTTGGAGTCGTTTATGTGTGAGTCTTGTCTATTGTCAAAGAGTTAGAAGTTGCCATTTGTTAAGTTAGTGTCTGCGTCCACCAAACCTTTGCAATTAATACATTCTAATCTTTATGGTTTACCCCCATGTTGTCTTATTGTGGATTCTCCTACTGTGTTATTTTTGTGGATGACTATAGCAAGTTTACTTGGCTTTTTCCTCTTAAACTTAAATCGGATGTGATTGATGTGTTCCACAAGTTTTAGCGGCATGTTGAGCGTTTGTTTATGGAGAAGATTTGAGCCTTCCAATCTGATTAGGGTGGTGAGTTCAAATTCCTTCACAAACATCTTGACTCTTGTGGCATCATGCATCGCGTTTTCTGCACACACACTCCCGAACAAAATGGGACTGCGGAACGTAAACATCGCCACATCATAGAAACCACCCTTGCACTCATGACCGCTGCATCCATACCTCACAAATATTGGGACGAGGTCATCTCCACCATTGTCTATTTGATTAACCGTTTCCCTACGGCGGTCCTCCGACATGTCTCTCCGTTTGAAAAATTGTTTGGTCGGCTTCTGGATTACACCTTTCTTTGCACCTTTGGATGCACCAACTTCCCTTGCCACCACCCATATGTTGCGAACAAACTCGCTCCTCGCTCATATCACTGTTTTTTCCTTGGGTACAACAACCTTCATCATGGATACCGATACTTGTCATTGTCTTCTAGGCGACTTTATGTCTCTCGGCATGTGATTTTCGATGAGACTTCTTGTCCATTGCTTGGGTAGGTTATGCGGCCTCTGAAGGTCATGTTGCCGGCATCTACTATAATGTTCACAGCCTCAACACTTTCGGTGTATCTGGGATTGGGGCATGGGTCTACCCACCCGTGGCATAGCGCCCCCCCCCACACGTACGACGTGGGCCTCTCTAATTATTGTTGGTCTATAGATCGTTGGCTCGTGGGATCCTTGGTGCATTTCCAGGCCTAGCGCACTTCTCGCTGCCCTCTCCATCGCTTGGACTGCCATCCACAGCCCCTACCACACTGGTGGTCAAAACCACTACATCACTATCCTCATTGGCGATGGATGTGATTGCTCTCCTACCAGTTGTCTCTCCAGTCCACCCTGGGCCGGCCTCAGGCAAGGTGTCTTTAGCGGCTACATCAGAATCCACTCCTCCAGCCTCTCCGATGCCATAGGGCAGGCCAGGGTTGGACGTGTTCGACATGTCTCCATTTTCAGCCTCCTCCTCTATGCCTCTCCGGACCCGCTCACTCACCGACATCTATGTGGTTGCCCCTCCTGCCTCATCGACAATCTTGTTGGTGGATTGGCATCCACTGTCGACTTGTTTCTCGACTCATTCTACGTTTGACGAGGAGCCCGCATGCTACATGCAGGCGGCCAGGGATCCAGCTTGGTGTACGGCCATGGTGGCAGAGTTTGATGCACTATTATGCAATGGCATGAGGGCCCTTGTTCCTCGACACAAGAGCATAAATGTAGTGAGCTACAAATGGGTCTTCAAGTTGAAGTGCAAGGCTGATGGCTCAGTCGATCGCTTTGATGCACTATTATGCAATGGCACGAGGCCCTTGTTCCTCGGCACCACAGCATAAATGTCATGGGCTACAAATGGGTCTTCAAGTTGAAGTGTAAGGCTGATGGCTGAGCCAATCGCCACTAGGCACATCTTATGGCTAAGGGTTTTTTCCAGCAACCGAGGGTAAACTTCAAAGACACTTTCAGCCCAATGATCAATATCACGACCGTCCAGCTTCTTCTTGCCATTGCCATTAGCTCCGGTTGGCCCATTCAATAGTTGGATGTTTCAAATGCCTTCCTCCAAGGCTATTTGGAGGAAACCGTCTTCATGGATCAATCGCTCGAGTTTGTTCATCCATAGATCCTACACCACATTTGCCGCCTTCACGGGTCCATTTATGACTTCCAACAGGCTCCACAGGCCTAGTTCAAGAGGCTTAGCTTGTGATTGTTGGAGTTGGGGTTCCTTGGTTCCAAGACCGATACCTCGCTCTTCTATTGCCACTTCGGATCTTCTGCCATCTACATTCCTCACTGGCATAGATGCCAGGGGCGTCGACATGTTGATTCAAGCCCTCGGTCAGGAATATGTTGTTCGCAATCTTGGCAATGCTCACTATTTCTTGGGCATTGAGCTTCAGCCTCATGTCGATGGGTATGTGCTCTCACAGTCTTAGTACATCGTGGATCTTCTGTGATGCACCAAGATGGATTTTGTGAAGCCTCTTTCCACTTCTTTTGTTGTAGCATCATCGGCTCATTCTGTGGAGAGCTTAGCCCGATTATCTAATGCGTCTGTTTACCAGAGCATTGTCGGGGGGTTGCAATATCTCACTATTGCATACCCTGACATCACTTTTGCTATCAATCAGGCGTGTCAGTTCATGCACAACACTAAGCCGGAGCATTGGTTGTCCTCAAGTAGCTATTGCGCTACCTTAAGGGTTTGGTTAGCCATGGGCTCCTCCTCTGTTGGGGTTCCCCTCTTTTGCTCATTGTGTGCAGTGATGCTGATTAGGTAGGTTCATTCGATGATCGACAGTCAACGAGTGGTTTTCTTATTTTCCTGAGCCATAACCTTATTTCTTGGAGTTCTAAGATGCAACACACCATGGCACGCTCAAGTATACAGGGGCCGAATGAAAGGCCATTGCCAATGCCACTGTAGAGCTTATTTGGTTATGATCTCTTCTCTCTAAGCTTGGCATTGCCATGTCGTCGCCTCTGATTTGTGATGTGACAATATCGGTGCCACGTATATTGCGACCAATCTAGTGTTTCATGGGCGGATGATGAACGTTGAGATAGATTTTCATTTCATCCATGAACAAGTGGCCTCCAATCAACTCATCGTCTCCTTTTGTCCATGAAAGATCAACATGCTGATCGTCTCACCAAAGTCTTGCCTTGGCCTCGGTTCACATGGTTATGAGACAAGCTTTGTTTCATGGATACAGCCATCAACTTGCGCGCGGGGGGGGGGGGGGGGATGTCATTGTGGGGCTCCTTTTCTGGATCCTACGAACTAGGTTCGGGGATTCTCAACTTGACTTCATCACTTCGCATTGAGTCTGGGAGTCGCATTGAGTCTGGGAGATCCGTAGCACTACTGGCCAAACCATCACACAACCTGAATACAACACACATATCATTACCATGAAATATAAAAAGAGTTTGCACCATTCACTACAATAGATTCAACACTACATCTCTCCCACTCAAATTAAGTATTGTTACATCTCACTCTAAGACCCCAAAAATATTACATTACAAAAATGAAAGAATTAGACCTTATATCACTAAGCTCTATTGGCTTCTAAAGCACTGCCAAGATCCCTCACCTGCAGAGCCTACCCTACTGATCCCCTGAACATGTTAGAATGAAAACATGATTTCTATGACTCGGTAGGCATCAAGGTCGTTAACACATCTACCATATAGTACTCATTTGAAAAGCGTATGTATGAAAATTACGTAATAATCAGGCATTCTATCATACTTTTCCATATAACAGATATCAAGGGAGAATATATAGAGTTGTGTGACATTTTACATGTGTTTCCATATGTCCAGTTTATGGTGGCCTACACACTACGACAATTGGATCGTTTAACAAAATATGCTAGGTCAATTTGCAGGCCAAACAATCACAGTTTATGGCATCTATACTTTCACATGATCAGTGCCATTAATAGAGGTATTCTGTAACGACCTAGGATCTAAGTACCGGAAAGTAACTGGTGTGACCTGAATCCTGACTCATCACCCATGAGCCACAATGCTCGGAAGGGTTAGATTAACATCGTGGAAGTGCACAAGAATATAAAATAAATGTAAGAATTAAAGTATAAGAATTAAAATATACATTTATTATAATTTATACAATTTATAGTCCAGAGTACAACTCCAAAAAGTACAGTCCAATAGAAAATAAAAGTACACAACCACAGGGTATACCCTGGCTCTAACACGCTAGCAACTAAGAAACTCCGCTGGCGCTGCGCTGGGCCTCCGAATCTCGTGGAAGTGCACCACACCTGAAAGAAAAAGGCGTGAGTCTCATCTCATTAGCTCTGTAGGGGGCCCGTGAAAACCCGCCACACTAAACAACATCAACTAATAACAATAATAACGACAGTGAACAAGTAACATGTGAAAAGCAAACTACACTGTCGCACAAGCCTCACACAGACAACACGGCACCTTAAGTGTCAAGGAAATCACAACCATAAGAAAACTCGTCGTACCACATCCGCACGTGTCGGAGGAGACTCGACCACAAGTAAGCCACCACCAAAACACTAACGAAACCATGGCCTTTCCATCAGGAAAAATCACTACCTCAACCATCGGGAGGACCACGACCTCACTGTCAAGAAACCATAACCTCAACCACCGTGAGGACCACGACCCGAGTGACAAGAGAACTAACCACTAAAAGTAAGGCCGGACACGTCCACTAAGGACTTATATCGCACCTCCCGTCTCACGCACAGACATCCGCTGGTCCATGTGCGTGGCAGTGAGACGCACACACACAACAACACCAGGACTAGCAGGGGCCCGTGCTCGCCAACACTGGGTCCGAGCCCCCAACCACGTGTGCACACACTTGACAAAGTCCTCAACGTCTAGACTCTACAACCAGTTTTCCTCTAGCCCAGACTCAAGCTGAACCAAAAGTAGATAGAGTCCTCGACGCCTACTCCACGAACGTAGACAAATTCCTCAACATCTATGTGTACACAGTGGCCCACGGTAATTGGCTCGAAACCGTCTCACAGGAAAACCCTCCACCTCTCCCAGGTAGGTGGGTGCCCGCACACCCAGAAGGGCTATGACTAGTGGTGTGTCACTCATGATAAGAGCACTGTCAGAACAAAAATCATCCGAGTATCGCCGGCTTACACACACACGGCTGAGAACATGACATAGCTCTATGTCACCAAACCATACGAACACAAGGCCGGATAGCAAAACTGACAATTACCTACCTACATAGATCACGCGGGAATAACCATCCGCAGAAACACAAGGTCACGCGGGAACAACCCTTTGCAGAAACACGAGATCACGCAAGAACAACCCTCCATGGAAATACGAGGTCACGAGGGACACTCGGCAGCTCAGAATCGAGGCTGCCACATGACCTGCTGCCAAAACAACATGGGTGGCCACATCCCTGGCCGCCCAGGACCCTGGGGAGAAGGAACACTAGGCGGCCATGATGCCTGGCCATCCAGACTCCCATGACCTGGGTGGGCAGATACCTAGCCACCCAGCTCCCCATTGGCGGCCAAGAGACTAGCCGCCCACCTGACTGGGCGGCCAACCCTCTGGCCATCCAGAGACCTGGGCGACCAAATACCTAGCCGCCTAATAGGGCACACTCCCTGGGCGGGGTCACCCTCCTGTGTAGGGCACCAACCCCCGACAACCGTCGATTTGGCCATCCACTGTAGATTTTTTCTTGACAGAATGTCATCCAGAGGTTTGATTCCGCACCCCACTCACCTCATACGAGGGGGAAAACACCGAGGAAATTCTCCCAGCCAAATTTAACTATGAATCGTCGCTCGGATCGTTCAAAATCCGCCTCTCGACCCCAAGCATGATTTTTCCCCAAAGAAGAAAATAAACCCTCTCCTGACCTCGAACTGGGGCAGAAACAACAGAAAATACATAAGGAGGGTTTGGGATCCATCCCCGTACCTCTAAGGAAGATTTCACGTGTCAAAAATGCTGGAGACGTTGGATCTTGCCATCGAACCACCGCCCCCACGCACGAACCCGCGCCGCACCACCTCCGGATCTTGCCCCACGTCCCACCGCCCGTTACAGCCATCGTCCGGCCTCCTCGTTCCTCCACACCCACGTCCGCCGCCGAAGGAGGGAAGGAGAGGAGGAGGAGAATGGTGGAGAGAGAGAAGAGATATATAGGTTTTACCTTTTGAGATTTTAAATTTTAGGAAATTAGAATTTAGTCTAAAAAATTTTGAAAAATGTGTAACTCGCCCGTTACTCCACCACAGCTCTGAAATAATTTAATAATTATTGTTTAGGGATTCAGAGATCTATTATTCAAAATTCGAACATGCACAAGGACGCAATCCAATACCCGCAGATATTACACGTTTAGAGTCATTTATCAAATGCGGATCAATGTAGCAACCAAATATGCGTCAAAACCACGACATTAAGGGTATCATAGCCATAATACATATTATGGTGTCTAGACGTAGGTAGGCTAACAAATGGCCTAACATGGGGGACCTAACGACATTTGATTAACTGTACATAATCGAGGGTCGTACCCCTCCATTTACCAGAGTATCGTCCACTCTAGTTTCTGGATTTTAGAAATTATCCATTCGTCCACGGACATTGGATAAATCCACAACAGCTGCTTACTACAGTGTCAAACAATATACCTCATTTACGATATCATTGTCCATATGCTAGTCTCACATTTATATCTTTTATCAATTCTGTCTATGTAACATTTATTTACTACTTATGGTAGCTATGACTCATGGCTAATTAAGAAAATAAATAGTAGTAGTTAGATCATGTATATTATTACTAGGATGTAGGATGGGTTCTAACCGTGCACTATTATCCTAGGGAACTGTGTGCACCAAGTCCTGTCCATGAAGTCTTCTTCATTAATCTTTGATCAATGTCCACAGATGAAACCCATGTTTTCTCATTTAGAAGTTTAACCTCTAATATTAAAATATAACAAAAATGGATAATCTAACACATATCGTTCTCCTGACTTATCACATGCCTATCTCTTAGTGGGGTTCCAAACAGCTCACCAAGTCTTCCTACAAGCTCCTATGATCTGTCAAAATTCCTCTTCTCCATCTTCCTACCACCGGGGACGACCAACTCAATCCTAGGTACAATTCATCTCCAATTAGATCTTTTCATCATAAAATAATTAATATAATCACTCAAGACTTTTTCGTTCTTATCCTTTTCCTCCTCCTCTATTGTTCTTGTAATCTTCCTTGCTCCTTTGTTAGGTGTTCACGACAGATAAAGGGATAATAAGAGGGGTAACAAGGGCTTATATAGGCTGTCCTCAAGACTAGTTAGTAGAGGATTTATTTAATTTAAAAGTCCCTCTAATTTCAATATTTTTCTATTAATTTCTCAAGATCTTTTCACTTGTTAGTAGGATGCCTTCCACTTGTCATAAACTACCGTCCACTTATTACCACTGCTAACACCTGCCCTCCACGCCTGTCATATATATCACTAAACTCCATCATTCAGCCCTGACCTCCGCCACCCATTTCTGATCCCTGTTAGACCCTTTTGATCCCCGTTAGATGATACTTAAGCGCAATCTCTGGATTTTAAGGTTCTCTATTTAATTTCCCATTATTTAAATGCATCGTCCACACGTTGAGTCCATCGTATAATCTATCATCTACTTTTATGAGTTCCAAGTCTCTTGTCTGCTTCTGCATCGTTTATCTTTTACAAGACTATTGTCTAAACCTTTGGCAATGTCCACAAGTCTTTCGTCTAACCACTATGGTCATCGTCTATTTTTCTTCACTTGGATGATCTATCATCTATTTCCTCCACTTTGACAAATTATCATCTAACTCTCATCGCCTGTCTCTTCTAACTTAGACGGAATATCATCTAACTCTCCCACTTAGACAGAATATCGTCTAAGTTCTATCGTCCAATCTCATTATGTCCAAGTACATCATCTAAGTTTTTCTTTCATCTAATCGTATTGCCTAAGTTCTTTGTAATCTAGTCTCTCTATCATCTAACTGTTTCATCAATGTTTCTAGAGTCTAAGTTATTCCATAATTTTTCCTAAGTGAATTATACTATAATAAACAGACTACTTATTTAAATAAATTTATGATGTGCTAAGAAGCTCAATCGTCACCTGCCAACCTACTGGTTTCCCATCCGAACATTACATGTCTTTATATATAAGGGTTTTAGATCTGGGGTGTTACAGTTAGTGAGAACAACACCTCTGTGTAGTCCGAGAACAGAGTCTCAGTCCTGCTGTAGACTGTTGAGAACAGAGTTCCAGATCTGCTAGAGACTCCTACAAAAGCATCCTCTGAAGAGCCCAAGCCACTATAGAGTCCTGCTCCAGTTGTTCTTCAGAGAAGCCCTAGCCAATTGGAGAGTCTTGTTTAAAGTCGGAGTCCAATTTATATCATAGAGCCCTAATCGAACTGAGTGCCTAACTCACCATAGAGCTTTGATCGGACTATTTGTGGAGTTGTATGGTTTGGGGAATTTGTACTTCTATAATTATATATATATATATATATATATATATATATATAATGAAAAAGGCTTCTCAAAACAGGCCAGGAGGAATTTCCTCCATCTCTTGTCTTCTCCTTCTTCTTCTCTCTTCTTTCTCTGAATTTTCTAAGGGGGCATCGCACGCGGTGGAGGTCTCCGGATTTTACACATGATTGACGATCCCCTATGTTGGGCACGTTGCCCATTTACTTTCTTTCAGCCCATGCAATTAACCCAGCGGTCGACCGACCAAGCTTTTCCGATCGACCGAAACCAGTCGTCCGGCCGCCGGACGACTTCCGGTCGACCGGTTTTGCCAGGGAGTAAAGATCCGGAGGTCTGAGAATTTCCGGTCGACCGCCCCTATAGGTCAGGTTGACCGGCAACCCCGAGGCAGCCATGTTTGACCTTTGTTCCATGTCCGAAAACATATCTTTTACTTGGTTTATTTAATCCCAAAAGTCATGGGATTTGACAGGTTTGGTGAATCTGGTCCCTGGATTGTCCCTTGACCATCCTAGATGTATAAAACATCTTATTGGGATCTAAAACCTAAGTCGCAAGGTGAGATCTAGGAGGCCATCAAGGGTGAAGGAAAGGAGTTACTGTAGCTCCGGAAAAGGAGGTGTTGCTAGAGGAGAAGGTGAAGAGCAGGGAAGATCTCCATCAGCTGAACATGTTTTTCGTTACAGAGAAGATCAGGTTTGCAGTGTGTTCTGCTGTGATCGAGTAGAAGAGTTAAATTTTGTTAAAATCTCAGTTATTTTCTTGTAATCCTAACTCAAGTCTTGGCAAGAGACATTGAGTGATTTGTACTTTCATAATTGATTATAGTGAAGTTTCTCCTGTGACTTGCCCGTGATTTTTCCCCTTCGCATTGGAGGAGTTTTCCACGTAAATCTTGATGTTTCATGAGGTTATGTTTCGATTGATTTTTCCGCTGCGTTATTCGGTCCGTCTAGATTTGTTCTTACACATAAATCGGTGTATTCAAACCCATCACCCTATTCCATAGGACAACAAAAACAAAATATGATTTAACATTGTGATAGCCTTGCCAATATATTTTTAAGAGTGATTTTTTTGTAAATCCATATGTAACAATGATTTATTTGTAAAAATCCAGTAAATATATTAAGCTTATCATTAATGCATAGATCAAATTTTTATCTATCTATCTATCTATCTATATATATATTACATTATTATAATAATTATAAATATATTATTACCTATTTATCTATACTTAAATTTTCTACTACTACATATATGTGCAACTTAACAAAATTTTTATTATGTTGCCAAATAATGTTGTAATTTATTTTTATTAGATATGTTAGACCAATTATATTATATCTATTGTTTTTACTAGAATGGAGCAGGGGGTGATCAACTCATTTGGGGGTACATTAATTGGTGACTTGAATTTTCAGATCTAATTATAAGATGTTGAATCATGGGCAAAGACAGTCACCAACTTCCTCTCCAATTTGGGTATATAAAGCCCTAGGCAATCCAAATTTAACGGCCACGGTCCCACAGAAGTCGTAGACTTCTTCTAGATACTTTTGCACTTATTTTGAGATAGTCGAATTATACTATTTAACACGTATGGGGGAAAAAGTGACAATTCTACAATTTTGCATGTAAGAAAGTTATATTTTGTATGTAAGAGGGTTATATTGTGGAGCAATCATGTAAAGACGATGCAGTGTGCGTGTGCCATGAAAATTCTGATTATTTGAGTTTTCAACCCTTTTTTCCAAAAGAATAGTAGATTTCATATAAAGGGTATAAACATAAATTTCAACAAGTGTGCAGCTATCTTAAATAGATCCATCTCCACTAAGGACGAGCAGAGGAATTATAAAGGGTATAAAATCAATCCACCCCCGGGCATCGAAGATCACCCACCTCACCTTTGCAAAGGATTTAAGCAGAAGTTCAAGAAGCAGCTTTCAAAGTTGTTTGGAATCCTACTCATCCTGGTCAGGGCAGAGAGTAGACTGCAACAAATCAGCCATCATATTTAACAAAAATGTCAACCTTGAAACAGATAAATAGTTAATCCAACACCTAGGTGTGAAAGAAATGAAAAGAGACAATACCCATCCAGTGATGCCAATGTGCTTTAGCAGCTCCATGAGGAAGACATTTCAGTTCATCAAAGAGGAGTTTTTGCACAGGCTGCAAGGGTAGAACGCTCGCTCTCTGTCTACGGCAACACATACCATCCTCATCAAGTCAGAGCTCACAACAATTCCGGTGTGCATCATGACATCAGTTAAATTCGCCAAAGAACTTTGCAGGGAGCTCAACAACCTAAGCAGAGATTTCTGATAGGGATTCAAATCAAAGCAACGGCATCAATATATTATGGCATGGAGGAGAATCCAGCTCCCCAAGAGACAAGGTCTTCCAATTAGGGATATAGAAAGAATTAACCTCTCCCTAATAACAAAACTTAGTTGGCAGTTCTTGAAGAGTCCCAATCACCATAGGCAGGACTTTTTACTAGCAAATACCTAATGAACAACTCCTGTTGGAGTACTACCCACGGAGCAACTCACTCCAAGGTGTGGAACAGTATGATAAGCATTAAGCATCAGCAACAACTAGGATGTCATTGGCTGATAGGGTCAGGTTCCTCGGGCAATATTTGGCAGCAAGCTTGGACCCCCAGTCATCCTCAATAAATTTAACTCTCAAAGCTAGCACAACATGCAGCTGAGCAATGTAGCAGACCTTATTTATCAAACCACAAGGGAATGAGAATCAAGTCTGATCAAAGCAACATTTAGTAAAGAGATAAGCATAGCCATCATAAGCATTCCCGTTGAGAAGAATTCCAAACATGAAAAGATAAGCTGATATGGAACTATACTCAAGATGGAAAAAATTCATCTAAATAGGTCTATAGAATGTTAAGCAAAGAAGCATTGCCCCCTCCAAGGCAGAAAAAAATGAAATATGGAAGATCATTTGGGACAAGAAGTTTCAACAACTAGCTTCCCCCCCCCCCCCAAAAAGTAGCCTATTTCTTGTGGAAAGTGTTACCAAGGGAACTACCAGTCAACTCTGTAAGAGCCAAATACTCAACTAAGGTAGACCCAACTTGTCCCATGTGCAAATGTGCAATCGAGAAGTTGAGACACCGGAGCACCTATTCTTCACATGCCGATATGCAAGAGCGCCATGGCTCGTATGATCCCTTTCCTTGCATTCAAATTGGGAATTGACAGTCACTCAAGAGTTGCTGACATTCTGGGCAGACACAGCGATTGACTAAGAACCACTCCTTAATGGGCATATGCACCTCCATTCTTTAGCACCTTCGGAAGAGTGGATGTGATCAGGTCTTTCATAATATCACCCCAAGCTCAAAGGTCATAGCTGGGAGAGTAGAAGAAGCATATCACTTGTGGAGTATGTCTCATGCAAACCCTTCGCTACAGAAAACCACAAACCCTAGGATTTTGAAACATGGGTACCTTAGCCACCATCAGAGTTTACAATCAACATTGACAGTGGAACCATAGATAAGAATGCCACAGTTGCAAAAAAATTTCTATCAAACCCTAGATACAATCACACAGACATCGGATTTTTATACAGGTTTAGAATCCTCTAGTGACCTATGTATGTCCAGTACCTAGGTCACAGTTTGGGGTTTTACTACTCCTGAAGAAGTACACTAGTTGGACTTTGCACAGGTGTATCGGTTTACCACTCTTACTGCCCACAGGCACACATACACACACTAGGTTTTGATCAGGTCACTAGTTCACCAAGGATCTGCCCTCAGGCAATCTTCACAAGTCACAACAAGGATCTTCAGATCCTTAACTATTCGTCGACAGTAACTCTAACATAGAATGATCAAAAGATGCTCCACCAAAAGGTCCAAAACAGTACCTGTAATAGTAGGTGAGTGTGGAGAATTTAAAACAAAGAAATGGAGAAAGAATGAGCGCAAGAGAATGAGAGTATTGGTGTGCGTATAAGTTTTATGATCGTAGTAGTCTCAGGTTCTTGAATGCTCTTTCCTTTCTGGCTCTAACTTACTAAAGAATGGAACTCTTCTAGCAGTGCTTTAATGGTGGAGAGTTAGGTTACTCCCAACACTTGAATGCTCTTGTTTCCTCAAGGTTCTAGTATTCTTTTTGTTAGGAATGTGTCTTGTATTTATGGCAGATATGTAAGCTATTCGTTAGATATATCCTCTTGTTTCCACAAGGTTCTCTCTAATGTATACTTGTCTGTGAGAGAAAGATATCCGTTGTGTTTGCATGTAGCTTCTTCTTATCCAACTGATTGTTCTTTCAAGATGTCTCATAACTCGACACGTAAACCTTTTCCACTTAAAAACATGTCTTTTTAAATACTAGAGTGTGGAAGAGGTTATCTTCTGTATCCCTACGGGAGTAGTTGTGTGTGCTCGTCTATGGCACTTTATATTTGTCAGTAGATCTCATACAAAAATAGAAAGAGTGGGCTACAGGCAAAATCTGACAAGACTAAAAAGAATGCATTGATCTTTGACTAGTGGTTAGTCATGAGGTATATCAAATATATAACTTAGATTTTCAATGGATTTGCCTAGGGAATGAGTTGAATAATAAATGCATTTGAAATTCATTCCTAAATAAAACACCATATTATATTTCCTGATATCAGGTGCCAAAATTTTTTTCAATACCGTTCATATATCAGCTGAATTGTCGATTGAAGCATATCAGATAAAACTATATCAATTGATATGGGTTTGTGACCGTCTACTAAGACAGTCAGTTGAAGATGTCAAGTCAATCAGAGACACAATTAAGTCAGAATGATAGTTGAGGTATCGCATAAATAATAGACAGTTGCAGGGTAGTCGAGCAATACAGTCAATTGAAGTGCAAAATCGTATGGCCTGGAAAATATCAACTGATAAAGTACAATGATAGTTGAAAGAAGTCAGATGAAAGAGTATCTTTTGAATATGTCAATTGACTGAAGAGCAGATGTATCAACTGGAGGTAAACAGCCAATCAAAGTTATCGACTGAAGAGAGTAATTGACTAAAAAAGATAGGTTGAAGTGTACTAGTCAAAAGATATTAGGCAGAAGAATATAAGTTGAAGAATTTTTTACTGGAAGAAATTCAGTTGAGCGGGCAATAGGCGCCACGCTTTGTCTATCACTAATCAAGTTAAATAGTCAATTGAAATAAACAACTGAAGAGGTCAGTTCAAAAGATTACTTGGAATTTGTCAGCTGAAGCTATCAGTCAGATGTTATCGACTGACAGCCAATCGCAAAGTATAGGCTGGAATGTTTAACAATTTTAACAATTTTCATCGATTGACGATCGGTGAAAGCTTTGGCTAAAAGTCTATCAACTAGAAGGCATAGGCAAAGACTTGGTAGCAGAAAAGTCAATTGAAAGGCTTCGACTGGAGACTTAATTTGACTGTCAATAAATGAAAGGGATTCGACTAAAAATCTATTAAATGAACCTATTGACTGAGCATTCAACTAGAACATTTAGGTGCATGTGTATTGCCTTCAAAGAACTATAAGTTGGTTCTATCTACTAAGGATAGTCCCTTAGGATGATTCAGCGGATTATTTCACCTGTTAAAATGCCAAGTATATTGGCACATAAGTTTCTTTAATTCACATTGTATTTTTGCCAAAATTATGTCATCACAGAAAACATGAGATTTAATTAAGAGCAAAGGTCTAACAATCTTCCCTGTTTTGGTGATAACAAAAGTTTCACAAAAATGATCTAATGATCTGTTTCAAAAAGGTTCTGCAAAGGGTCACAACATTTGCCTTATTTCTTCCCCTTTTTGTCAATCAACAAAAGGGGCATGTAGAACAATTGCACACACATGAATGAAGAAACCAAGGGAGCTAGATTGAATTTCACTAAGTTAAAAGAGATTGTACATGTATTAGAGTAAAATAAAAAGAATTCAGTGAATACATAAGATGTACAAGGAAATGTTTGATCTGTAGACCATGTGCTAATTACATGGAAGAATTCATTGAGTGACAGATATTAAAACTGATTATTACTCTTCCCTGGGCTCTGTGCAAAGAGCAGCAATGGGCAGTGGATAGCTGATGAAGTCATGCAGGGTTTCTGGAAGGTCAGTTCTCTGAGTTGAAGGGCAGCATTCTTGGGATCATGGTAATTGTCTATTAACCTAGTTGGTCCAACATGTGTTGGTATCAGCCAGGGCCAGAACTCTAAGACCAACATCAAGAAATTTGTTTGTCCCATCTGATGACTCAGTCCATTCACACAATCTGATCTCTGTTAGTGATAAATTTACTAGCACTTGCACTTTTGAGATCCAAGAAATAGCTCTACAGCCCAACATAACCCACTGTAATGTTTTCCAATTGTTCCAAGCAGCTTGTTAAATTGCTGTCAACGTACCCGATGAGTTTGAAATCAGTCACAGGAATGTACCATATTTCATGGGAAGAAGTCCCATTGACCTATAAGACGATACTTCCTCATCATTTCAGGATGACACCCTACTGGATCCCACTCAAGCACACATCCTACCCATGCTTTTGAACCAAAATCGTCCTAAAGTAATTTCCTTTCTGGCTGTTGCCTCTTAATGTAGTAGATACATTTGAAATAGATCAGTACAGCATCTGTATTTTATAAGAATTTTTTTCAGATGTGATGGTACCATGTTAGAAATTTAAATACCACAATCTCAATTTTAAGCCCTCTTAATTACACATTTATTTAATGAACCTCCTCCTTATAAGTTCCCAAAAGACTCGAAGAGCTATTTCTATTCTCCCATCAAGGAATTCACCGGATAACTTGAACATGTGCGGGGTTATAAATACATATCAAAATTAAAGTGATTGATCCCTGAATTAAAAAATGAGTAAAGCTTTGTGCAACACCCCGGGGTGTTGCACGTGCAACACTCTTTTTTTTTGAATTTTTTTGAGTGGCCCCCATGCCAAACTAACTTGATGTGCCAGCCACGTCACCAGGTGGCGTGACATGGGGCCCACGTAAAAAAAACCTGTGAATAGTGAAAATGGGCCATGTTTGCAAGTGCCATGTCACCTGGTGACGTGGCCGGCACACCAAGCTAGCTTGGCGTGGGGGCTACTCAAAAAAAATTCAAAAAAAAAAGAGTGTTGCACGTGCAACACCCCGGTTGTAATTACCCGGGGTGTTACACAAAGCTTTACTCTTAAAAAATTAGAGAGGGGGATATCTAAAAAATTTTGCGGAGTATTACACTCAGAAGGCACAAGTTTACCTGAAGTACATTTCGAAATCCTTTGCTAGAATAGCATGAAATTTAAGAACAAAACACAGACCAGAGCTTTCATCTGTTTTGTGGTTTCAACATGTCTGCTTTACATTGAATTGGTTGTACAATATCTATGCTTCCTTGGAGATGAAGCAATATACCTCAAATTATAACAAGCACTGATCTAAAAAGGATAACATGTACTTTTTTTCCAAAAATAATGACAGTTTTCGCTACCTTACAGACACAAAAAACTGTAAACTGATTTTTATTTTTGTTTTCCCCCCCTTTTTGTGCCTTCACTTCTAAAAGTAAGAGTGCTGTCAAGCCATACATTCATAATTTCATGTGTGACCATCCTAGCAAAAATTACAGCAAAACTGTAACATGCTTCTGGGACCTCAAGGAGCTCAAAACTCTCAGGCTACATGGAAAAAAATCTTTATCTCAAGAACCCTCTGTTCCTAGATTAGCAAGTCACCATGAGCATGACAACAAAGGCTAAGAGACTCTACAAGCATAGGAAGACATTGTTTAAACACCAGGGATTGGAAATTGCCTCGTCAGTGATTCAACTCTGCTTTTCAAGTCTAAAACAGATTGCTTAAGAGGGAAATCTGGAGACTCGACAAACTCCATGAAGTCCTTCAGCTTTGTTCCACTCACAAGGCTCTTGACTTTGAGTGCAAGCTGTACACCATTGTGAATGAACTCCGCAAATGCTACAAAATCCTTCTCTTTGAACCCCCTGGTGGTCATAGCTGGAGTGCCAATGCGGATTCCTCCTGGAACTAATGCACTTTTGTCACCTTTAAGTCGAAATAACAAAGTGAAATTAAGTCGAGAAATTAGAAGAAAGCCAAGTTCAATTAAAGAAAAATATCATTGTTCACTTACCTGGCACAGAGTTTTTGTTGAGAGTGATTGAACACACGCCCAGGATCTTCTCAGCCCGGGCACCATCAATACCCTTCGAATTGCATTTGATTGGTTAGATACCATCAGAGATGAGATGAGACGAGATAAAATGTTAATGCTCTGAATATCTGCAAACTCATCATACTTAGTAGACAATAGAATTTGGTATGATGCTGCAGTTTGAAGGGTTGGGATTAGAGAAAATGGCCTACTGAAACTGCAAAAAATAACCACCTGCAGTTTTATGGTGTGGTTCGTCTAAAATAGGTGAGGGTCAAGCCCGGCATGAGCCTCCTGAATCAATAAATCAGGTCGATAGTCCAGCCTACAAATGGGTTAATTATGGAACTGATATAATAGCATCATTAGGAATCAAATTATGAAAATAACCTTAATTAAACACTTATTTTCCTTCTTCTGTCTTGTTATCACATGCAACCACCTAACAGTGACTAAATTGGATCAGCTTTTCTTTTGCAGTTATTATATCGCTAGCTGCATCACCACCGATAACCAAATTAGCAAGAAAACAGAATCTTCCTAACTACCTCAATCATATTGTCTCCACTGATCAAAACTTTAACAATCTACACATTCCATCACAGCTCTGAGCATTTCTATTATTATGCTCAGATAACCACCATATTCACCTATGATCACCACCATACACGTCACTTCCGTTCTATCCTCACTACCCTTGAACATTAATACCTATGATGATAAAGCAATCACCATCATCAGACTTAATTCCTATCATATTAAGCTAATATACATTCAACCTCTTGATCATCCCTTATTTCTTTCTTCGTGCGCTGAAAATAGGCCAGGAATATTCCATAAAAGATAAGGAACACAAATGGCAGGCAAGATAAAGCTGTTGGAATTTGGGCGGGCAATTGTCCCGTATTGGTTAAATGAGTTGTGGTTTATGTGCTTATGACCCTGGGCCTTTGTATCTCAACACCGTGGTTTTGTGGATTCAATATGGTATCAGAGCCAGGTTAAATGACCCAACTCTTCTTGTTGCCACCTCCACCCAATTATTGTCCACGGTCCATCTTGGCCGTGAGGGAGAGTGTTGGAATTTGGGCGGGCAATAGTCCCGTATTGGTTAAATGAGTTGTGGTTTCTGTGCTTATGACCCTGGGCCTTTGTATCTCAACACCGCGGTTTTGTGGATTCAATAAAAGCATCACACAGAGGGGGGGGAGAGAAAAAACAAGGTAAGCCATCCTCTGGAAAATACTAAAACAAAACCTAAAAAAATAAAAAATAAAAAATAAAAATAATATACAAAATATACAAAAAGAAAACTAATAATATTTTTCAAAAAAGGATAATATCTTTCAAAAAACAAAAAACAAAAAAAATAGTCAAAAAAACATAAAAATTTGAATATTTTTTCAAAATCGCATAAAAATTTAGATAATTTCAAAAAAAGAGAGAAAAGCTACATGTTTTTCCAAAAAAAAACTAGGATCACTAAATGCAAGGAACATAATAAGGGTCAAGAATGTGAAACCCTTCTTCCATTTTCATGTCCATCATACACCCATAGCGGGCGCATCAACTCTCTCTGCCGCTTGGAGCCGCAACTCCATTTCCAACTCTACCACCCGGTCTCCTGAATCTCTGCCACCTGTCAAGTTCACCATCCTCATAATAATAAGTAACGATAGTTTGTGCATGTACTTAAATGATTCAACCCTCCTGAATGTTCATTGTTTGTTACATATTCATGTTATTTTGCTAATAGCTTTTGAGTGCAAGTCAAAAAAATTAGAGATGTGACCATCTATCCCTTGGAACATTGCAAAATTTCACTGATATCCCTATCGCCCCACCATGGCATCATGTTGCATTCGTGGTTTGAGTTAATAATCCTACCATTCAGGACATAAGCTTCAAGTCCCATCTTGGTCCCACGGTGATTATGTCCCACCATATCATGCATTCTACTATATGATATTTTACACTATTATATCACATCAAGGACGTTGCAGCTTGGATGAGTTTGAAATTTGAGTTCTCCTCTAACAAAAATAGTGATGATTCTAGAGGAACTTTTGTCGCACGGATAGGCCGTTGAGTTGCCGTAGTTTGGGGATGATGGTTCCTGGAGAGGGGGATTCCTGCAGCCCACTCAAAGAGCAGACCCAACTAGGCCCAACAAGGCCCAACGAGACAAGCTCGCCCAAGTGACAGCCCGCAGGGCCCACTCGGAAAAGCCCAATAAAACAATGCTCGAGGAAACAACTCTCCTAAGCGGCCCCAAGGCTCGGAGAGCCCGAGCCTCGGTCAGGTCACAGGAAGACCCGCGCACGAGCTACCCCTCCGCCCGAAGGGGGGAAGCGCTAGCCGGTCTATCCGACCCATCTCCTCACCGAGCTAGGCCTATCGCCCGATAGGGCCGGCCCCCTTAAGCTCGGGACGACCGATGAAGTGTTCATCATTGCAGCCGTTAGAGTCCACAGCGGGCCAAACGCTAAGAAGTCCAGGAACTCCGGTTTCCCCGCGAGGATAACGCCCCCACGATGAGGCCATCAAAGCCCACGACGAGGACGTAACCTCCACCAGAGACCTCTCAGCTTGCAGGACTCCTGAAGGCGGCGCACTATAAAAACCTGGGATACCCTCTGGCGAAAGGAGAGGGAAGAAGGGTATTGTTCCACCCCCAACTCCTGAGCAAGGATCACTTCACCCCATTGGTGGAGAGGGATCTCGCGCCCTCACCTTCTCCTCCCTATCGCTGCTCCCACCATTGCTCTACTGACTTGAGCGTCGGAGGGTTTTACCCCAGGGAATCCCCCTGGGCCCTCTGACCCGTTTCCCTGTCTTGCAGTTCATTATCTTGGTGATTACCAGCCAGCTCAGGAACCAGCGCGAGATTTCGCCTCTTCATCTGGCACCGTCTGTGGGAAACGCACGAAGAGCCAACATGGTGAGAAGGAGCTCAGGGAGGAGATCCGCCGGCGAAAGGGGTAAGGCCATGGTAGCAGCAGGGGATGGCCCTTCTAGGGCCTCACAGAACCCTCCCTCCAACGCCAGCATCCCCGCCGACGGACCACCCCCCCCCCCCCCCCCCGGGCGGCGGGGCTACCCCCCTACGGTGGCGCCGAAGCCTTCCAGGCCCTCAACGCCAAACTGGATGTCCTCGTAGATCTCATGAAGACCCAGGCGGCCAGGGATGCAAGGTCCCGTGCCCCGTCAGGGAGCCCCCCCCCGCAGGAGTACGTCCTAGCACACAGCTGGGGGCCGCTTCACCCTCCGCGGCCAGCAGCTCATCCGTAACAGGGTCGGAGGACCCTTGCAAGCTCCACCTCCGGAGCAAGAGGCCTCCTCCACGCCGAGGAAAGGAAGGCGGGGGGCGCAACGGCCAGATCCGGAAGCCGACGTTCCCGGAGACCGCCAAGGCCCCCCCCTAGCCTCGCGGCACGACAGCAACCGGAGTTATCCCTCCGGCTGCGAGATTTCGAGAGGCGCTTCGCTGAGCAGGAGCGCGCCCTTCGCGCCCTGCAGAAGGCCTCTTCCCCGGAAGACGAGGAGAAATCCCCGTTCTCCGAGTATATCTTAAAGGCGGAGGTATCTCCCAGAGCCCCCATACCAACCTTCAAGCTTTACGACGGCCAAGGCGACCCGGCCGACCATTACGATAGCTTCGACGCCCTGATGACTCTACACGGAGCGTCGGACCCCATCAAGTGCCGAGCCTTCGTGACCACTCTGGTCCAGGGCGCTCAAGCGTGGTTCCGGGCTCTCGCCCCCGGATCCATCCGAGACTTCAAGCAGTTCGGGCGAGTCTTCAAGGAGAGCTTCGCCGGAAGTGCCCCCCCAAGGTCGGTAGCGGGGCTCTTGGCCCTCAAACAGGCGCAAGGGGAAAGGCTCCGGGCTTACGTCCACCGGTTTAAATCGGAAGCCCTCCGAATCCCCCGCCTGGATGTGGCCTCGGCCACAACCGCACTGACCGGGGGTACCCGGGATGAGAACCTCTGCCGCGAACTCGTCCTCCACCCTCCCTCGACCCTTGCCGAGCTAGTGACTCTGGCTCTACGCCACGCCGAGTGCGAAGAAGTGCTCAGCGCTTGCCGAGACGCAACCGGCTCGGGTCGGGAGGGGGACAAGAAGCGGGGCCCCGAGCCAAATCCTAGCTCGGGAAAGAAGCGAGATCGAGATGGAGAACGCAAGCGAAAGTACGAGCGGTACACCCCGTTAACCGCCCCGGTCTATGAAATCTATGAAGACGTCAAAGACTCGGGACTTCTCCGTCGGCCCGAGCCGATGAGGTCGAAGAACCGCAAGCGAGACAGACATTGTCTATTCCACGGCGATCACGGGCATCACACCGGTGATTGCCACCAGCTCCAAGACGAAATCGAGCGCCTCGTCCGCCTGGGGCACCTGGCTCGGTTCACTGCCGAGCGCAGAGAAGATCAAGGCGCCGCAGAGGAGATTGACAACGCCCCCCGAGGGGTCCACATCAACGTCATCTCTGGAGGAATAGCATCAGGAGGCGACAGCAGCCGTGGAAGGAAGCGTCATGCCGAGCGGGCGAGCCGAGCCCCAGAGCCACCCAAGGCCCCGCCCCAGGTCATAGTCTTCTCCGATCAAGACCTGGAGGGGCTGAGCACCCCGCACGATGACGCCCTCGTAATCTCGGCCACTATAAACCATTGTAACGTAGATCGGATTCTTGTGGACAATGGAAGTGCCCCTGATGTGTTGTCTTATGACTGTTTCCTCAAAATGGGAGAGGGTCCATCCAAACTCCGCCCGATCCGGACGCCCCTCTGTGGGTTCAATGGCCTGGCCACTCTCCCCGAGGGAGCCCTAAGCCTGCCGGTTACCCTCGGCACCCCACCCAAAACCGTTACGGTCATGGTAGACTTCATAGTGATCAAAGGGATGATAGCGTACAACGCCATTTTCGGCCGGGGAATCCTCAGCCGGATCAAGGCAGTACCATCTACCTATCACCAAAAAATGAAGTTCCCCACCAAGAACGGAGTAGGGGAAATCCGAGGTAACCAGGCCACGGCCCGAAGGTGCTACAACATCTCGGTGGAGGCCACGCGGCCGGACGGAATAATAAGGGCCCCCGGGAAGTCGAGGAAAAATCCGCAGCTACTAAGCCAGGTGGCGAGTTGCTGACAATCTTCCTAAACGACGACCCGACCCTAGGAGTAAGGATCGGAGCCGACCTACCACCCGAGGAACAGCAGCAATATAAGAATTTTCTTTCTGAGTACATCCGAGTCTTCGCTTGGTCCGACGATCAGCTCCCTGGGATACCAGAGGAGACCGTGCTGCACCGACTCAACCTCAACCCCACCATGAAGCCCGTGCAGCAGCGCCGAAGGAAGCACGCACCAGAGAAACAGACGATCATCAAGGCGCAGGTCACCAAGGGGCAAGAGACTGGTCTTTTTAGACCGGTCCTGTACCCGACGTGGCTAGCCAACGTCGTCCTGGTACCAAAGGCTTCCGGCGAGTGGCGGATGTGCGTGGACTTCACCGACTTGAATAAGGCGACCCCTAAAGACTGCTATCCCTTGCCCAGCATCGACCAACTGGTCGACTCGACATCGGGCAACGAGATGCTCAGCTTCCTGGACGCCTATTCGGGTTACCATCAGATCAGAATGAATTCTGAAGACATCGAGAAGACCGCCTTCATCACCGACTACGGCGTGTACTGCTATACCCGGATGCCTTTCGGGTTGAAGAACGCCGGAGCCACATACCAAAGACTGGTCAACCACATGTTCGAGGAGCAGCTAGGTCGGAACGTCGAGGCCTACATTGACGACATGCTCGTCAAGACCCCCAAGGCCCAGGACCACTTCACCGACCTCGCCGAAGCCTTCGGCGTCCTCCTGAAGTACAACATGAAGCTCAATCCCGCCAAGTGCGCCTTCGGAGTAAGATCCGGGAAGTTCCTGGGTTTCCTGGTCACTCAGCGTGGGATCGAAGCCAACCCCGACAAGGTCCAGGCCATCCTGGACATGCGCCCGCCCGCCTGCATCAAGGACGTCCAGCGTCTGACAGGGCGTATCGCCGCTCTCAGCCGTTTTCTATCCCGTGCGGCCGAACGATGCTTGCCCTTTTTTAAACTGTTAAAGGGGCCCAAGTGGGCATCTGCTACGTTCGCATGAGATGAGGAATGCCAGAAAGCGTTCGCTGAGCTTAAGGAGTTCCTGGCTTCGCCCCCGGTGCTCTCCAAGCCCGTGCCGGGCGAAGCTTTGCTACTCTATCTCTCGACGACGTCATCAACGGTCAGCTCGGTCCTGGTCAGAAATGACTCGGGAATCGAAAGACCAGTCTACTATACCAGCAAGGTGCTTAGCGAGGCCGAGAGGAGGTACCCCGCAACCGAGAAGCTCGTGCTAGCGCTGGTTACCTCCGCGAAACGCCTCCGACCATAATTCCAGGGGCACCCCATCACCATGCTAACCGGCGAGCCGTTGAAGAAGATTTTGGCCCACCCCGAGGCCTCGGGGCGACTCGTCAAATGGGCCCTTATGCTTGGGGCCTACGACATCTCGTATCGCCCGCGCTCAGCTATAAAAGGTCAAGCGCTCGCCGACTTCATCGCCGAAAGCACCATCCCGACCGAAGGGAGGCTACTGACCATGCCCGGGCCAACCTGGGAACTGTACGTCGACGGTTCTTCCAACTCGGTCGGTAGCGGTGCTGGGATCCTCCTAAGATCCCCCGAAGGAGTGGAGCTGCAGTACGCCTTGAAATTCAACTTCCAGGCGTCCAACAACGCTTCCGAGTACGAGGCCCTTATATCGGGAGCACGCATGGCCCGGCGGTTGGGGGTTGAGCGAGTCAGGATCCACACCGACTCTCAGCTGGTCGCGAGCCAGGTCAACGGCGAGTACGAAGCTCGAGAGGCACCCATGATCAAATACCTCCAGCTGGTCAGGAGCTTGGCCCAACGATTCGAGGGATTCGAGGTAGTCCGAATAGCCCGGGAAGAAAACTCCCGAGCGGACGCCCTCTCTCGATTGGCCTCCTCCCTAGACCCAGAAGGTACCCGATCGGTCCTCCTCGAAGAGCTAGAGCGCCCGAGCATTGACTCGGAGCTCCTCGCTGTTGACTCAGCCGTCCCGAGCGACTGGCGCACCCCCTACCTGTCTTGGCTTCGAGACTCCCAAGAGCCCTCAGACCCTCGGGAAGCACGCCGAATGAAGTATCAAGCCCGGCGCTTCGTCGTCCTGGACGACACTCTCTACTGAAGGTCTTTCGCCAGCCCTCTCCTGAAGTACCTCGGCCCCGACGACGCCAGCCGAGCCATTCGAGAGGTTCATGAAGACCTGTGCGGAGCGCACTCAGGGGCAAGGTCACTGGCCAGAATCCTGTTACAACAGGGGTACTGGTGACCCACCCTGCAGAGCGACTGCTCGGCCTATGCTCAACAGTGCGACCGATGCCAGCGGTTCGACCACTTGGTCCATCGGCCGGCCACATAACTCGTCACCCTCGCCGAGCCTTATCCCTTCGCTCGGTGGGGGATCGACATTCTCGGACCATTCCCCACGGCTCAGTCCCAGAAAAAGTTCATCATCGTCGCCATCGACTACTTCACTAAATGGATCGAGGCCGAAGCCACTGCAAGGATCACCGAGACAGTCGTCTGGAGTTTCGTCTGGAAATCGATCATTTGTCGCTTCGGCATCCCCCGAGTGATAGTGAGCGATAACGATCGGCAATTCGATTCTCGATATTTCCGAGACAGATGCGCCGACCTAAACATCCGCAACCACTTCACTTCGGTCGCCCACCCTCAGGCCAACGGGCTGGTCGAAAATGCCAATAAGACTATCTTGAAAGGCATAAAGACCAGACTCGGCAAAGCCAAGGGTGGTTGGCTCGAGGAATTGCTCTACTGACTTGAGCGTCGGAGGGTTTTACCCCAGGGAATCCCCCTGGGCCCTATGACCTGTTTCCCTGTCTTGCAGTTCATTATCTTGGTGATTACCAGCCAGCTCAGGAACCAGCGCGAGATTTCGCCTCTTCAGTTCCATTTTGTGAGTTGGTACGTAGATAAATGGACTCCGGCTCAATGTCGACTCACAGGATTGGTATCCTGACCCGATTTTAACAACTTGACAATATTATCCTTGATTATTTTTTATTTTTAATTTATTTTAATTTTTTCCTTTAACCAACATGCATTCACGTAGGACTTTAATATAACTGTGGGAGATCATTCACTTAATTCGATTATGAGAGCCACTGGACCTTAGTTATTTGATATGAGATATTTCATTCCGAGTTGAGTACTCAATTTTCTTTGAAGTCATTTTGAGTTGTTTCTTTGGGAAAGACCCTTGTTTGGATTTATTTATCAGTCATCCTTTACTCTTTCGGATCCACCTAGGCCGCATCATTTCCACATTGGTTAGTAACCGCTCCCCAACGGTGAAACTTGCAGGTTCACGACCTCAGATACTTCCACGCACGGAAGTTGATCCCTACTCATATTCGTGCCTGAGCGCACATGATTCCTCCTTTTGTCCCTCCCTCCAAACAATTGTCAATTTTAGAGAACCTTCTCAAGATTGCTTCACTGAGAACTTTGGAAAAATTCCAATCATGTAATGTTGAGAGCATGTCTCATCACACATTGGCATATACTTTTTAGTTCACTCCGTTCCCTTACAAAGCAGACGTCAAGAAAGGCAGCTATAGATACGCTATTTTTGACATCACATTGAGTAAATCTCATATCACATCATAATGTCTCAAAGTGACTCTCATTATTGAATTATTTTAGTGATTTTTTTAAATTTATTTAAATTTTTTTTTGAGATTTCTATTTCGCGTGTCGAACAAGTAAAAAAATAATTAAAAATAAAAGACATTAAAAAAATATTAAAAGACGTCCTATCTATAGGACATCTTTTAAAAAATAATAAAAATAATAAAAACTAAATAATTAAATGACATCCTATTTACAAGACACCATTTTAAAAACTAAAAACTAAATACAAAATAATATAATATAATAAAAATAAAAGAGCATCCTTTGGAGTGGATGCCTCTCAAGTAGTGTCTAATTCATAGGACACCTTTTAAATTTTCATATTACTAGTCAAAATTAGGCATCGAAAATGCTACCTTTCAACGCACGCCTGTTTAAACGGTGTTCTTATCTAGTGACATGATTTTTAAGTCAAAGTTAGACACCCGACTACCTCATTTTTTCCAAATTTATTTTAATTTTTTCTGAGATTTCTGTTTTGCATCTCGAACAAGTAAAAAATAATAAATAATAAAAATAATCCTATTTATAGGATGCCTTTTAAAAATAAAAATATTAAAAATTAAAAATTAAATAATTAAGGGATGTCTTATTTGCAAGATGCCATTTCAAAAAATAAAAATAAAATAAAAATAAAAGAGCGTTCTCTAGAGTGGACGCCTCTCAAATGACGTCTAATTAAGAGGACACCTTTTAATTTTTCCTATTACTAGTCGAAGTTTGGCACCAAAAATGTTGCCTTTCAACGCACGCCTGTTTAAACAGCATCCCTATCTAGGGACGTGATTTTTAAGTCAAAGTTAGGCACCAAATGTCCCATTTTTTAACGTGTGTGCCGCTGTTCGGCATCATGTTTAACGTTGAGAGGAGAAAGAGGCATCCCATCAAGGGGATGCCTTTCAAAGGAACGTCTCTGTTATAGGACGCTTCAAAGTTAAATAAGCGTCTAGTCAACTAGACACGTGTTTAAAGAGACATCCCATCCTGGGGACGCAATTTTGGCCCGTCTATCTATAAATATGGCACCCCCTCTCACAAACAAAAGGCTTCGAAATCTTTATTGAGAGGAGGGGGAAATGCTAGAGAAATCCCTCCGTGCCCGTGAGAGTTCTTTTGGATTAAGGGGAGGTTCTACAAAATTTTTGAGTGCCCGATCATTTAAGAGAAGAGACATCTCCTCATCGCTTGCTCGTGCGCGACGTCTTCACGCTACCAGAGCCCCTCGAAGCTAGCCACATGCGTCGCCACAATAAGCCTTTCTTCCCCTTGTTCTTCTTTTGTTTCACTTTTGTTAATTGCATGCATCATTTGTCATTTTCTTTTGTGTTACATTTCTCTTCTTAAGAGAACCCCACATTCGTTCATCTCTGCACAAATCTCATCTCATCATAGCATTCCCCACCCTTTGCATCCAAAAGAGATTTAAAATAACACTAACAAGGTGTGTATTTGTTCATGATTTTATTACTTTCATTATAAGGGATTGATACTACACTATCGTTGTTTCTAATTTAGTTTGGTGTTTGTTTATTTTTGCAAGGGATAATCTAAAAGAAAACTCTATTCATTGGCCGATCGAGGGAAGAGAAAGAAGGAACCCTCACAAATCTCCTACATCCAAGGTATAACACGCGATCATTTTCATTTCTATTTTTGAGATCTTCGACCCCTGGCGATCACACCTCATGCAACACACACGTACTCACGCATAATTTTACTTTTTCGTTAAAACTCGCGAGGACAACTCCCGCAGTCGTCTCGCCTGTATTTTCTCTTTTCTGTGACGTCGTTCACAATGGATAGTGGAAGTGTATTGGAATAGTACTCACGGTTAGTGAGATAATGAGAATAATGATACATCTGACAGATAGTCACAGTGTATCAGAATAGTACTCACAAACAGTGAGATAATGACAATAATGATATGTCCGACGAAAATTGGAAGTATATCGGAAATACTACTCACAGATAGTGCAAGTATAATACTTATGAATAGTGATGATGAATGGAAATATTACTCACGGATAGTGAGAGTATGTTGAAAACTACTCCCGGATGGTGGGAATGTTTCGACGGAAATATCATACTAACGGATAGTGGGAGTATAATAATTTGATGACTGAAATATTATGCTACTCATGGACAAGGGGAGTATAATGATTTGTTGACCAAATGAAAGAAATATTAATTATACTGCTCACGGATAATAAGAGTATAATGATTTGTTGGTCAACGCACCAACGTCAAGGTTCGGTGCCGAACCTCACCGGAAATCACGGCTCATGGGAAGAGATGGGGGCGCACAGGAGGGGTAGGACAGAGGAGAGGTGGTGGGGAAACCCCCCGTAAATAGATGAGTTACACCCATCGAAAAATACATCGGAGAATAACTCACCTTGTCGGAGTTTCAAAATTTGAACTCACTCTACTCGTCAGAGTCGATCCTTCGGAGATAAGAGCAAACCATTTGATAGCCGATGGCAAGAAAGAATCTTTGACAACCATCTGCTTACCCCCACCCCCACATGGAAATGGAAGCAGAAGATGGAGGCCCCCCGGTCACCAAGCTGCCTCCTTTATTATTCGAAACTCTACATGCCCCCGACAGAACCAAGCCTCACAGCGTAAGGCGCTTCGCTGGGTGTGCAGACTTCGGGGCGCTGTTAGCTGGAGTACTCTTGTTGCTCCACGGTGACTGCTGAAGAGAACCCATGAGAGCTCCAATGTGTGCAAACATGTTGCCCTCCTGCAGTCACCCACACAAACGAGCCCGACGAGGTTTCTGGATGGTCAGAGTATAGTTTAGGAGATGGAGGCGGCGGACGGCGAGCGGGCATGGCAAGTGCAGAGGCGGGTGGAGAATGAACTAGGGCTTTTCCGGGATTCCCACAACGTCGCTGCCCCAATTTCCGGACAAGATCGTATCTTTATGACGTTCCGTGGCTCAATAATCTTAACCAAAGAATAGAAATCACAAAGATATGCAAAAACCCGCGTATTTTTCCCGGAAGACAACGTTGCTTGCGGGGAAGAACACCACACCTTCTCCCCCCGCTCCCGTTAAATGGGCGGTTGGGGGCGTCGACATTTCTGAATTTTCTTCCGCATTCTTTCAAAGCACCCTCAACGCGTGCGCATTCAGTATTCACATATTTTTTTTATCGATCGCTGTGCACTGCAAATCTATCGGTGACATGGCCGGTCTCATGTCAAGATAATTTCACGTCGGAGTCACTCGATTTTTATTTAAAAAAAATCCCTGCACTGGTTAAGGGTGCAAAGAGTATTACTTTTCTTCGATTTATTGACGTGGATGAATGGGCAAAGGTGTCATAGTGTGGTGAGACTTTAAAATTCTAGGTAATAATTTTTACATTCAGATAATATTTCGATTGTAATCATTGGATTTTTGACATTTTTACACCCCCGTCGGGGTGCATCGTTTTTTTTAAAAAAAAATTGGGAGGTGGGGTGCAACCCCCTATAAGAAAAGGTGGAGTTTTTGACGGAATTGAACCGTCGAAAGTTCGAGTTTTAGACGGATTTTTGACTGTTCAGGTCTGTCGATTGATCATTGTCGTTACTTTAGATAGATAATTTTTCTGTCGAAAAATATGTCTAAAATTTTCGACGGATAAAGGATTGTCAAAAATTTCGTCGATAATATTTAGAGCGTTATATTTTCGACGGATTATTATATCCGTCCAACAATCCGTCGGAACATATTTTCGACGTAATTTATTTCGTCGGAGATTCTGTCGGATGTTTTACCGACAGATCACTGATTTTATCGTAAATTCCGTCAGAATTTATAAGGTTAAAATAAATAAATATATATATATATAGTCGAAATTACTATTTTTCCGACGGAATTGCTATTTTCCGACTGACCCCTCTAACTTATCGTACGCGACAAAATCTCCCATCTAAATTCTTCAAAAATATAAAAATATAAAAATTATTATTTTTTAAATTTTATTAGACCGTACACTATTAAGATTGACTTATACGGCAAGTTAAAATTAGGTGAGTTCTCACCTCTCAATTTTCTTTAAAAAAAAACACTGCTCCCTCACTTGGGGGTGTAAATAGGGGGGAAGAGGGTTTTATGGGAAACATTACTCTTGTTAGATTCATTCCTGCTCAAAATTGTCGTGCCTTTAAGAGCTTTTAATCTTGTCAACTGTATCTAATAGTCGATCAAATATATTAATAATTAGATCAATTATCGGATTATCAGTTTTGCATCCTTACCTGTTAAATGTTAAAAAATCAGGAGAAATGAGCTGAGCAGAGCATGTCAGTCCTCTCTCTCTCTCTCTCTCTCTCACACACACACGCAAGGAACAAGTTCTCGATGCATGAACAATTCTCTTTCCACACACGCACACACAAAGTACAATCCCTTGATGCATGAACAATCGCCAAGGTGGCACGTAGGCTTCCGTGTTTTTTTAAGCCCACCTCATTGTACTCTCACACAGGGTTCATCGACTCGCTGGGTCATATTGGATCGAGATCTTTCTGATCCGGTACAATACGGCCGAGTCTCATCCGACTCGACCATCTCTCTCCCTCTCCCCTACTCACCCCCTCCTCTCTCCCTCTCTCTCTCTCCCCCTCTCCCCTACTCACCCCCTCCTCTCTCTCTCTCTCTCTCACTGTAATTCGGTCTGACTCGGCCGATCCTAAAGGTGATCTGCAGGATATCGAGTTTTGTCAGATACGGTATGATACATCCGAATTAACTCGAGTCAGACCGAATCAACAAACCATGCTCTCACATACTTCTCTTCCCGTGAACTTACTTTTTTTTAACGAGTGATCCGCAGTTCCCCTCGAGGGGAGGGGGTAGCTGCCACCACCTTGACACGTGCCAACCAATACCCCCCGGCCAAGCTGAAGCTGGAAAGCTGGGATTGATGGGTGCACTTAACCGTCGTACTGATCACACATCGGCGGGTGTAACGTGATGCGTCGCCCTGACGTTAGCTTCGAGAAGGTCTTGTGAGGTGTGGTAAGTGCGAGAGGCGAACCCCACGTCCTTATAACGTTCATGCATAGATATGGCAGACCTACCTTTACCATATATGGTATTTCTGTCTTGGATCGACGTCAAAGATACATCAGCTCGGCCTTTTCCACACACAACCCTCAAAGAATTCTATATGCGAAAAGCATCCTACGGAAAATTCGTACGTGCAAACACGTCCTGGGAGGAGGCCTGTGTTGTGAGTGATCGTCACGCGTGTTGCTATCATGCTCTCTTATCAGACATCCAGGGGTTGTCCTCCTCCCCACGGTACCCCTCTCCCCACCCTGTTGAAGAGATGTGTACGTTGTTCTTGAGGGGAGGGTTCGTATAAGATAAGATACCAACGAGTCAACTTCTCACACAAGTGTGATCGATCCTTTGGGGGGATCGAGTTCCGGAAGTTTCCTTAGTACTTCTTAGTTTTTGGTACGGAAACCAGTAGGTCAAACTGTATATGCTGTAACTTGAAGAGCAAAAATCAAATTGACAGAAGAGCCTTTAACAGCCACGGCAATGCCAGAATCCTTTCCATTTGCATGATTACTAGATGCAGTGATCGGAGACAAGCCCACAGATCAAGTCCCTTTTTAATATTTGTCGATCATCTTATAAATCCACATGCAATTTTACCATGAAGAGAACATTAGATATATATAGGGATATAAATGG
This sequence comes from Amorphophallus konjac, assembly GCA_022559845.1. NCBI lineage: Eukaryota > Viridiplantae > Streptophyta > Magnoliopsida > Alismatales > Araceae > Amorphophallus > Amorphophallus konjac. Next base: position 45,181 of record JAHNEJ010001771.1, on the reverse strand, counting down.
ATCGGAGCCCACTCGGGTAGATCAATACCATATCTTATCCGTGAAAATTTTACAAATACTATATCCGGATAGTACCCTATTATTTTTGCGGGTATGAATACGGATATATCCATCATGGATATGAATATATCCGCGGATATATTCGTATCTGTCCATAAAATGTGAGTCTAAATCTACGTCCAAGAAAATGTGAGATCTATGAGAATTAGAATAATATAAATTCGATCAATTCTTTCTTTTCCCAAAATAGTTTTTATGTTTTATAAAAACGTCGGTACAATTTTAGCAAGAAGTCCAAACTCACAAACTCAACAAGACGGGTAACGTACGGGTTCAGTTCATGTCAAAATCATAGGCGTAACATGCACAATGAGTTATTAAGAGCGGGTTCGGATCGGATATGAGTTCGGGTGTACTGAATCCATATCCTATCCGAATATGAAACGGATATTTTAAACATATCCGAACTCGAATCCATATCCGTTTATTCGAGTATTACCCGACCCATCACGAGTCGGATGATGCGAGTAATCAGATTTACGAATATTTTTGACATCTCTAGATATATATATATCTCCTCACTCGACCCCTTCCTTTATTCTTTCTTTTTTTTGTAAGGTGAATATTTGTGTTGACTCTCGGCTTGTCAGCCTCTTGGTTATCATATTCATATTTCATCAGAAAGCAAGAGTACGTACGTACCCTGATCACTGAGATACACTCTCCACTAATTTTATTTTGCAGGTTTATTTAATTAAATTTGAGCCAGAGAGGAGGTAGGGGAGACAAAGAAAGGGCAAGAAAGTGGGGAGGGTTGGTAGAGGGAAGGGGGTACATGGGTTTGGAGGAACCACACTTCAAAAGCTCACGAGGGCATCTAACACACACCTCCCCCTCCCCTTCACGTAAAGACACTGTTGTTACCCCCCCAACCAGTGTTCCCTTTCAACCCATCTTACCTCTCTCTCCACCCCCCCCCTCTCACCCGCCAATTGATTAGTTGGCTCTTCCATCCCCTTCCTAAGGGTTCTATAAGTAGGAGCAGCTTTCTTCCATGGGAGACCACCACACATAACCTGAAAGTCCGCAAGCAGGTCATACACCCACCTGGTAAGGGCACCGGCGGCTGAGCTCGGTGTTGCTCTTGTTTGAGTTGGGGGATATATGGGTTTGCTGACGATTCTCTGTGTTATTGCTTTCTCTTTTTCTTACAGGAGGATCTGAGGAGAATAGATCTGAAGAGAACAGACTCTGGGCCGGCCAGCTGCAACGAGGGGAGAGCATTCCTGGGTGAGCAGTTTCCATGCCGTGCTTTTGTCATCTGAGCAGTCCTCTGCAACTAACCTCAACCTCGTTGTCTGTTCGACCTTGATCCTTCTCTCTGAGGGTGGGAGAAACCCTAACTGATCTACATACCCAACGTGAGCAAGTGGTCTGGGACGTTTTGCATGCAGATATTCGAGTAGGGTGTGGGGCGATAATTAAGAAGAACCTCGATCGTCCATCTCTTAGTTAATTTCCTAGGTTTAAATTAAGGCATAAGGTGATCATACTTCGACTGTGTATGTCATTAGGTCAACATGGTTCAAAAGATTAATTATTAAAAAGCAGGATTAGGGAAATCCTTGTATCGACAACATCAGTGGAGGGGTCTAGGGAGGGTACAGGATGGTAGTGGTAATCTAATTTCCTGAGTACGTAAAATGGTCGTCAGTAAATAATATGTGTTTCCTTTGAGCATATACAGTTACAGTGATCAGGTTACAAAACAGCTTTCTGCGGTATTAATTCTGCACTAATCAACCAAGATGCAACTTACTTAATTCCACACACTTAATTTGGTTGTCTACTCTCAGATGTGCAATAACAAAAATCAGTAACCATATATATAAGTTGTTTAATTAAGCTTATTCCGCCGTTCGAATTGATTATCGGGTTTTTTTCTTAATTAAAAGTATTGGTTAATTCAGGTTTGTCAATTAGTTTTTCTCGAACGGGTTGTGAGTAAGACTACCTCCATCTGAAGTCTCTTTTGATGATCAGATCGATCGATGCTGCAGGCAGATTAATTGATAGGCAATATTGTTGGCGTTAAGCTTTTGGCAAATGCTAGAATATATATATATATATATATATAGTCGCAGATGATGAACAAGATAATATGACATGCGATATAATGCAAATAACATGTCTCAAGGAATTGTCTTCGTAGCTTTGTATATATCTTTTTCAACATCAATACAAAAGAGAATGCACAAGCAAAAACTACTGTTTCAAGGCATGGACTGATCCCTCTTCTATCGTAAGTTGGTTTTTGATATAATTTGAAACAATTTTGACTCCAAAATTAACCTTCATGTAATTAAACATATATGTTAAGTACCGTCATATTATATAGCACATGATACTTGTTGAATACTGTAGTGGAACCTAGAGTCATAAGATTAATCTCACGTCAGATGTTGAGAAAATAAATGATTATTTATAAAGAAAGTCTTCACCTCTTTAATTATTCAAGAGGATCTTTTTACAATGACAAAATTCCACCTTCACTCTGGAGACAATATCTCCTGAAGTCACCAAAGATTTATCTCCCATCTACACATTATATAACTTTGAAATTAATCTGGACTACACGATTGTGTTATAGCGAATAATTGTGTAGAATTCGAACAAAAGTCTCCTAGTGTTCATGGTAAAACTTGTGATGGAACCTAATTAACAACATATATCACCAGAGTACGTACGTACGTACGTAGTTATCACTAATTAGTCTCGCATGGATATATATATCCTGGCTAGCGAGGGTTGGGATTGAAATGAGAGGGGTACGTACGTATTCAAGGTCGGATGGACAGCGAAGTCGAGGTCATGGCAATGGGCTGCTTCGTTGACAAGAGCAGTCATGGGTACTGACACCTATCTTCACTAGCTTGTGGGTTCAAGTGCTTAGAGGTATATTTCAAGGTATCTCTCTCTCTCTCCCTGTGTGTGTGTGTGGGCGTGTGCGTGTGCGTGTGCGTGTGTGGTTTCTTCGTGTATGTCTATGCATGAGTCTGTATTATTGTGTGTGATGCATGCCTGTGTGTGTACGTGCACGAGCATGCATGTGGGTGTGCTGATGGGTGGCAGTACGTCTACATATGCTTGCATGTATGTCAACACACACCCTCCCCCCCCCCCAAAAAAAAAGTATAAGATTATGCATGTGTGGTCATGATACATATGATAATACATGAAATTGCACATAACCTTTTCTGCAATGTTTGGAATGGTGATCATGGTCGATCATGGCGTCTGCAACAGCATTTCATGTATGATCTACCATTTGCATGGATCAGTAAATAAACAGTGCAAAGCGAGAGGACGTATATAGTCGACCACGGATTTTTAATAAGTTTGCACCGCGATTTTTTTTATTAAAGAAAAAAAAACCATGCATCTTGAAATGTACCCTTGAATGATTATTTCGTGGGTGCAGATCATGTTAGAGTGTGGAGTCAGAACTCTTTTGTTCGTGCGCCTCTGCACGGGATCACACTCTGCCTCAGGAACGCATCCACTGCTCCAGGGGAGCATTCGCTGCTTCAGGGGAGCATGGCGAGCACATGCTATCTCCAGGGGAGCATCCACTGCTCCAGGGGAGCAATCGCTGCTTCAGGGGAGCATTCTCAGCATCAGCGGAGCATGGCGAGCACTTGCTGTCTCCAGGGGAGCAACCGCTGCTCCAGGGGAGCATCCACTGCTCCAAGGGGGCAACCGCTGCTCCAGGGGAGCATATGCTGTCCGGGAGAGCATCTATGGCCTCTGGAGAGCATCACTGGCGGCGTCAGGGGAGCATGCATGCGGGTTCAAGGCAAGTCGATGTCACTTGGAGTGCGTCGACGTAGTCTTGGCAATGCGTCGACGCGGTCCTGGCAATGCAGTGATCTGACTGTTGGTAGGAGAGCATCTGCAGTCGCTGGAGGGCATACTCGGTCCCAGGAGAGCATCCGGTGGGACAGGCGAGCATGCGCGTCTGATGTATCCCGGAAGAGGGTTTATGTTTATCAGGGGTATTATTGTCCTTAATGCACTGACTAATGACGCCCTAATCTCCTAGTATAAAAGGATGGGCTCCCTCCTTGTACTGTAACCTTGTTGAAAATCTTAGTGGATTACTGCTGCGGCAGTGGACGTAGGAAGACATCTTGCCTCCGAACCACGTAAAAATCCATGTGTGTTCCTGTGTGTTCTTGTGTGATTGGTTTCTTCTCTTCTTCCTCCTCTGCTGTTTTGTCCTCCTCGTCTGGGTACTCCAGTGTTCTATCTATCCCCTAACAACTGGTATCAGAGCCTTGTTCTGGTTCGAGGGAGTAGTGGGAGTAATGGCCGCAGATGAAGGAAAGGTGAGGATCGACAAGTTCGATGGCAAGGACTTCGGTTTCTAGAAGATGCAGATCGAAGACTACTTGTATCAGAAGAAGCTGCATGAGCCGCTTCTTGGAACGATGCCGGCAGGGATGAAGAAGGAAGATTGGGATCTACTAGACAGACAAGCACTCGGAGTTGTTCGCTTGACGTTGGCCAGAAACGTCGCCTTCAACATCGTGAACGAGAAGACCACGGCAGGATTGATGAAGGCGCTATCAAATATGTATGAAAAGCCCTCAGCTTCAAACAAGGTATATTTGATGCGTCGTTTATTTAATCTGAAGATGGCCGAAGGTGCTTCTGTTACAGACCACATCAATGAATTCAATGTGATTACAACTCAGTTGAGTTCTGTAGAAATAAACTTTGATGATGAGGTTAGGGCCTTGATTATTTTATCCTCCTTACCTGAAAGTTGGGGTGCAACTGTGACGGCTGTAAGTAGTTCTTCTGGTTCAAATAAATTGAAGCTCAATGAGGTTCGAGACTTGATTCTCAGCGAAGATATTCGCATAAGGGAATCAGGTGAAGTCTCAGGTTCTGCATTGAATACAGAGAGTAGGGGAAGAACAAAACAGCGGGGTCAAAATAGGAGCAGATCTAAGTCCAAGAAGAAAGGTCAATCAAAGTTTGGTGGTGATGGGTGCTGGAATTGTGGTAAAAAGGGACACTTAAAGAAAGATTGCAAGGCTCCAAAGAAGAAAAATCACAATGAAGAGTCCGCCAATGCAGCTGCGGCAGAGTAAGTTCAAGATGCTTTAGTTCTTTGTGTTGACACTCCTTTAGAGTCATGGATTCTTGACTCAGGTGCGTCGTTTCACTCTACCTCACATAAAGAAAGTATGCAAAATTATGTTGCTGGAAACTTTGGGAAGGTTTATCTTGCTGATGATGAGCCTTTAGATATTGTGAGGAAGGGTGATGTCAATATAAGGACCACAAATGACACTTTGTGGAAGTTAAAGAATGTAAGGCATATACCTGGCTTGAAGAGGAACTTGATATCTGTTGGACAGCTTGATGATGAAGGTTATGTCACAACCTTTGTGGGTGGATCTTGGAAGATCACCAAATGTGCTATGATTATAGCACGAGGCAACAAGATGGGTACTCTCTACATGACTAGCAACAACAAAGATATAGTGGCAATGGCAAATTTAGGAGTTGACTCCAATATATGGCACTGCAGGCTTGGTCACATGAGTGAGAAAGGGATGAAGGTACTACTGTCAAAAGGAAAATTGTTTGGCTTAAAATCTGTGGAAGTTGGTCTTTGCGAAGACTATATTTTTGGGAAGCAAAAGAAGGTTACATTCTCAAAGACTGTAAGAACTTTGAAGACACAGAAGCTAGAGCTTGTACATACAGATGTATGGGGTCCTTCACCAGTACCATCTCTTGGAGGCTCACTCTACTATGTCACTTTCATTGATGACTCTACTCGCAAGGTATGGGTTTATTTTTGAAAAGGAAATCTGATGTATTTGTTACTTTCAAAAATTGGAAGACCCTTGTAGAGAATGAGACAGGTTTGAAGGTGAAGTGTCTGAGATCAGACAATGGTGGAGAGTATGACAACAAGGAATTCAAGGACTTTTGTGCAGCTAGTGGTATTAGGATGGAAAGAACTGTTCCAAGAACACCACAGCAGAATGGAGTTACCGAGCGCATGAATAGAACCTTGAATGAACGGGCTAGAAGCATGAGGATACATGCTAGACTGCCTAAAACATTTTGGGCAGATGCAATTAACACATCAGCTTTCTTGATAAACCGAGGACCATCTGTCCCTTTGGATGGTGAAATTCCAGAGGAGGTCTGGACAGGGAAAGAGGTAAATCTTTCACAATTAAGAGTGTTTGGCTGTGTTTCATATGTGCATGTAGATTCTAATGAAAGGGATAAGCTAGATGCTAAGTCTATAAAGTGCTTTTTCATTGGATATGGTTCTGATGAGTTTGGATATCGATTTTGGGATGATGAAAATTGAAAAATTATCAGAAGGAAAAATGTTATATTCAATGAAAATGTCTTGTACAAAGACAGGGCTGTTGTAGAATCTGACAGTGTAGGGAAACAAAATGAGAATGGTGGACAGGTTGAGCTAGAAGAAATTTCACAAGATGATGTGAATGATAAGATACAGGATGTATCTGAAATAGAAGCACAACCTTGTACACCGGTACAACTGAGAAGATCTGCAAGAATACCTAGGCCTACACAAAGGTATTCTCTATCTTTACATTACCTACTGTTGACTGACGAAGGTGAACCCGAGTGTTATGATGAAGCAATGCAGGTTACAGATTCTGTTAAGTGGGAGTTAGCCATGGAAGATGAGATGAACTCATTGCAAAAGAATCAGACTTGGGAGCTAACTAAACTCCCTAAGAACAAGAAGGCATTGCATAACAAGTGGGTTTACAGAGTCAAAGATGAACCTGATGACAGTAAGAGGTACAAAGCAAGGTTGGTAGTGAAGGGCTTCCAGCAAAAGGAAGGTATAGACTACACTGAGATCTTTTCTCCAGTTGTGAAACTAACCACTATTAGATTGGTGTTGAGCATTGTTGCTGCTGAGAACTTACATTTAGAGCAATTAGATGTGAAGACAGCTTTTCTCCATGGTGATTTGGAGGAAGACATCTATATGTTGCAACCAGGAGGGTTTTTAGTCCCAAGTAAAGAAAACCTTGTGTGCAAGCTCAAGAAAAGCTTGTATGGTCTGAAACAAGCCCCCAGACAATGGTACAAGAAGTTTGATGGATTCATATGTAACAATGATTTCATTAGGTGCAATATGGACCATTGTTGTTATCTTAAGAAGTTTGATAATTGTTATATCATATTGTTATTGTACGTGGATGATATGCTTATAGCAGGATCAAGTATGACAGAGATTAACAATCTGAAAATACAATTATCAAAGGAATTTGCTATGAAGGACTTAGGAGCAGCAAAGCAAATTCTTGGGATGAGAATTGTGAGAGATAGAATAGCTCGCACTGTGAAGCTATCTCAAGAAGGTTACATCCAGAAGATGTAGGGCAGATTCAACATGCAGGATGTAAAACCAGTTAGCACTCCTTTGGCAAGTCACTTCAAGCTGTCTAAAGAGCAGTCCCCAAAGTCTGCTGAAGAGCATGAATCCATGAAGAAAATTCCTTATGCATCAGCTGTAGGAAGTCTGATGTATGCCATGATTTGTACCAGGCCGGATATAGCACATGCAGTGGGAGTTGTGTGCAGACATATGGCAGATCCGGGCAAGCAACACTGGGAGGCAGTGAAATGGATTCTGAGATACCTAAAAGGCACCTCAGGCAAATCACTTTGTTTCAGGAAAAGTGATGTTATCTTACAAGGTTTTGTTGATTCAGATCTTGGTGGTGATCTGGACACCAGAAGAAGTACCACTGGATATGTTTATACCTTGGGTGGCACTGCAGTGAGTTGAGTTTCAAAACTTCAGAAGGTTGTTGCTCTCTCAACAACAGAAGCAGAGTATGTAGCTATCTCTGAAGCTAGCAAAGAGATGGTATGGCTGAAAAATTTTCTGAAGGAGTTGGGCAAGGAACAAAGCAATAGTGTGTTGTTCTGTGACAGTCAAAGTGTAATTCACCTTGCCAAGAACCCAGTCTTTCATGCAAGGACTAAGCACATACAACTGAAGTATCACTTCATTCGTGGTTTGCTTGAAGATGATATTTTGCTGCTGGAGAAAATACTTGGTGCAGAGAATCCAGCAGACATGTTCACCAAGGTGGTTACCACAGAGAAACTGAGGCTGTGCAAGTCCTCAGTTGGCCTCCATGGATGATTGATGGAGGGGTGCCGTAGCAGTTTATTTCTACTGTTATATTGAGTAGGGTTAATACTTTGGGAGGTTTACTTTCTTTGGAGTTCAGACTCCAAGTGGGAGATTGTTAGAGTGTGGAGTCAGAACTCTTTTGTTCGTGCGCCTCTGCACGGGATCACACTCTGCCTCAGGAACGCATCCACTGCTCCAGGGGAGCATTCGCTGCTTCAGGGGAGCATGGCGAGCACATGCTATCTCCACGGGAGCATCCACTGCTCCAGGGGAGCAATCGCTGCTTCAGGAGAGCATTCTCAGCATCAGCGGAGCATGGCGAGCACTTGCTGTCTCCAGGGGAGCAACCGCTGCTCCAGGGGAGCATCCACTGCTCCAAGGGGGCAACCGCTGCTCCAGGGGAGCATATGCTGTCCGGGAGAGCATCTATGGCCTCTGGAGAGCATCACTGGCGTCAGGGGAGCATGCATGCGGGTTCAAGGCAAGTCGATGTCACTTGGAGTGCGTCGACGCAGTCTTGGCAATGCGTCGACGCGGTCCTGGCAATGCAGTGATCTGACTGTTGGTAGGAGAGCATCTGCAGTCGCTGGAGGGCATACTCGGTCCCAGGAGAGCATCCGGTGGGACAGGCGAGCATGCGCGTCTGATGTATCCCGGAAGAGGGTTTATGTTTATCAGGGGTATTATTGTCCTTAATGCCCTGACTAATGACGCCCTAATCTCCTAGTATAAAAGGATGGGCTCCCTCCTTGTACTGTAACCTTGTTGAAAATCTTAGTGGATTACTGCTGCGGCCGTGGACGTAGGAAGGCATCTTGCCTCCGAACCACGTAAAAATCCCTGTGTGTTCCTGTGTGTTCTTATGTGATTTGTTTCTTCTCTTCTTCCTCCTCTGCTGTTTGTCCTCCTCGTCTGGGTACTCCGGTGTTCTATCTATCCCCTAACAGATCAACTGTAGCTTGGTGGTGGAAATAGATATGAAGAGGAGTTGAGTTCGTCTTGATGTACGTACACCCAGGCTAATTTCATATCTTGGGGGCGCCTTTGACATTCGAGTAGGGTAATCCGGCAGATGAGAGAAAGAGCGATGGGTCTCCCTCTCTCCTCACTCAATCGTGTTAATCGAGGTTAGTTTGCGCACTCGATCTTCCGAGTTCGAGCACGCTAATCTCACCCGTTAACAAAGGTGCCCTGAGTGTGTACCAATTTTTTTAAAAAAAATTATGGTGAAGTGGGTCCCACCTCATGACCTTTCCATCCGTATTGGCCGTCCCCACATAGGCATCGCCTAGGAGAATAATAAAAAATGAACAATCCATGAGAAATTAGTTTTTTTTTGAATTTTTGAACATTTTTTATTTTTTATTTTTTGGGGGGCATCTCACAAAGGGATGGCTCATACTGATAGATAGGTGAGGTAGGTGGAAGGACATCTCACCATATTTTCCTTAAAATAAAAAAATTAGTACGTATCCAAAATATGCAATTAACTTAAGTGTGCACCAATACGATCACTCACTCATAGGAGTTTAATTAATTAGTTCCCATCGATGAGCATTAGGGGAATCTCTCGAGCAAATTAATACACACTAATTTTTTTTATCAAATTTCAAAAATCACATTGTTAGAGCATTCGAAATCAAGACCTAGCATCTCAGCATCATACAACCTTAATCATTTCTCATCTATACACAAATGATGTGACATCACCGCATCCTCATCTATCCGCCCCACTTTAGGTCGATGTCACAGAGGGCGTCGAGATCACGAAACACTTAAATTATTGAGCATCTAATTCACATCGAACTAATATAGATGTGTACAGTGGAGAGCACCCAATCTCCATGAGCTCCCAGCTCGTCCACACCAACCCGGGTATTGTAATTGATCCGTTCCTTTCGTGAACAGAAACGTTTACTAATTAATTAGGCATGCACTTTCGTGTCACCGTCGGAACATTAAACCTCATCCTCCAGGAGATTTGTGATTCAAGAAATCAAGAAAGTTGGGAGAGGAGTACTCAACAAGTATCTGCCGTCACCTATCACTCTTGGATGGTTAGTTGGTGATATAAAATTATTGTGGGGGGTACGCAACGTGGTGATGAATATCTAGAGTTCGTAGTATCAAAACTTGGAGGTCTCAAAAAGATGACTATCAGCATCTTCCCCGAAAAATCTACGCTCTAAATCTTGACCTCCTCTTCGGTGATGAGCCCTCAAAGAAGCACTGAAGAACACCCGTACTGTTCAACGCAATGCAGAGAGAGAGTAGGAGAGAGAGAGAGAGAGAGAGAGGTTTCTTGTGTGAGGGTTATAGAGGAAGAAAACCCGTGTTATTCATGCCCTTTTAGGTTATGGGAAGGAGTGGGCATCCTGGCCATGCACCCACGCGAAAGGGCGCGTGCGTCCGTTCTCTGCATGCCCTTTTATAGGCTATGGGAAGGAGCTAGTGGGCATGTTGGCCATGCACGTAGCGAAAGGGTGCGTGCGTCCGTTGACGAACGGACGCATGTGGTTGCCCCATTGTGGGCAACCGCTGGACATCCCTCCCCCCGTCACCGTTATCATCATCTCCCACGTGCCCACGGAGGAGAGTTACAAAATTCTCTCTTGACAGCTACAAAATTATTTCTTTATACTTACTTCTCTTACTCTGTCATATAGGAAATGGAGCGTGCGACTTCACAAGAAAACTCTTAATTATAAGAGTAGTGAATTGTTAAGTTATCGTCGAAATTAATAGAACACTTTAACATCATATATCTCGTAGCACCATAGACAATCTCATATTCACCTGATTTAACACATTCCGGATCTCTCAAATGACAAACAATGTTAAATGTCATGTGGTCATGACTCTATCATTACAAAGTTAATAGAATCTCTCGAGGTATGAGCAACAAAACATGATGTAATATGTAGAAGTCTTCCCTGACTTCTTATATCAATCCAATTGATTTTGACTGCTTTCCTAGATATGTCCCGCTAAATTATATTATCATATATAGTCCTAATGAACATGCTAAAGTAGCAACATCAAGTTTTCTTTTTATGACATAGTCCTCAAGTCACAAAGGATACGAAGGGGATCAACAGAATACAATCTTGAAGCTCACACAATAATGAAGTAGAGATCCATTCATCATTCTCACTAATGATCCTATGTAGCACATGCGGTATGAGACACATGTTATGATGTTTTCCCATCGGCATGAGCATGTCACTCAAAATAATTAAACACCGTACGGATCTTAGTCTAACCACTCTCATTATGGCTAACATGAATCTTACGCCACTGTCACTCTCACTCATCGACATGTCATGATATCGATTCACATCCAACTTTGTCAGGTTTCAAAGGATAAGACATCGAAAACCTATATATAAGTGATCTAAGTGGATCTCATGTTAGCTATTTCTAAGGCGACATAATAGATAAATTCTCATGTGTATCTTGCTTGCTCTTCAAGCGCCATAGATATCAAATGTCTTATCTTACTCGCTATCTTAGCGCTAAGATAAATTATCCGTGTGAGAGGGTCAATTCGAGCCTGGTGATATCTTCTTCTAAATGATGTGTAAACTTACATAGCATCTTAAGACACACATGAAGAAATAAATGTCAATAAAAATTGTTCACGTTTATAATTTATATAACCCCATTGTTCTAATATGAGTTAAGAAGGTCTTTATAGGAATCTATTTAGTTAGTGAGTCTGCTAGCATACGACTAGTCGAGATGTGTCGGAGCATCACTAATCTTTTTGCAAGTAGATCCCGAATGTAATGACAACGAATGTCAATATATTTGGTCCTACCATGATACTTTGGATCTTTAGCGTAGGTCAATGCCAATGTGCCGTCAACGTACATAAACACTGTCTCTTCTGGGTGATGTGTTATGGACAATCGCTGTAGGAAATTTCATAACCAAACATCCTCTTGACATGTTGCTAAACAAGTCACATATTAAAAATATGATTATAAATACATCTAAAAATGGTAGGCCCATTTTTGTAAATATTAAAACATAATTTACAATTTCTATTTTACAGAGTTAGTTCATATAAATTTTTTTAATGTTCAGGCGTATGTGCAAAACAGAGATAGAAATAAGGATATTTTTGCAAACTGAAATTTAGTTCATAAATATAAATTATTTTATAACCTACGGACTAGGGACATAAATATAATTTAAAAATCATCTTAGGTAACCTCTAATAACAATATCTAGACCACTGTCCATTCACAGGGTCATAGAATGAGGATCTTGTCGGAGTGTCGTTGCGGGACGATGGCAAACACGGCGCAGATAAGGGTGATGAATGCCTAACATGGTGTTATTACAACATGGCGGCGCATAGGATAGGCTATGCGAACCACCACCTTCGCGCTATTTATTCACCTTGTAGATCTCGGTCGTACGTACGTGGAGCCTGACGTGGACGTCCCCTCATTCGTCTTGCAGGAGGCCTTAACGATGCTACACTTATAAGCACATGTAGAAAGACTATTGCATCGTCTATGGGGTCCGAACCTATATGTTGTGTGCCGCACGTGATGCAATTGTACTTGTAGCATGTATGCTCCAACATTCCGATGCATTATCTTGACAGTGCATTTCATGTTGCGAGTCTTCAGTGGAGTCTATAGTTAGGTCCTCTCCAGCGCGTTTAAGCATGTCTCTTCCAAAAATATAGTAAACCCTTACATTCTTGACATGTCGCGATGGCCTGGCCGACACCACGGACTCTCACGTGAAGGTAGGATTGCGGCTTACTTCACTATCACTATCATCATCCGTTGAGATCGCCTCAAGTTCCCATTGGTCATTTTCCATTACAGCAAGTCGAGCAATTTCTTATGTAAGGAGATCATCTGAAGCCATGTCTGGAAGAAGAATACAATCATGCGCTCTGGTACCAATGATATAAAATTATTATAAGGTACATAATGGGGTGAGAAATACTTGGAGTTCGCAGCCCCAAAACTCGAAGGTCCCAGAAAGATGGTGTCTAAGGAGATTAGATCTGAAGACACCATACGTTGGGGGTCAGCTGCAAAGGGAGAGAATCCCAGCTGGGTGAGCAGTTTCCATACTATGCTTGTCATCTGAGCAATCCCTCTGCAACTTGACCTTAACTTCGTTGTCGGTTCGACCTTGATCCTTCTCTCTCAGGAAACCTGAATAGAAACACTCTAGGGTTTGACAGAGAACTATTTCATGCAAATACGCAGTAGGGTTATTGATGCCTTCATGTTATATTTAGTTTTCTTCATAAAAGCAACCATGAAAGGGTAGAAAATGTTTTCATTTTTTAGGGGTCTCTTTTCTTTTCTACTAACAACTAGCATAGGATGAAAAACAACAAGTTTTCTTCTTTATGCATGGACTTGTTTCTCCTCTTTTTCTTGAATACTAAGAACTGGCAGGAGATAAAAAAAATGGGGCAAACTAGCAACTGGTAGAAAAGATAGGTTATATATTGATCTATATAATTGATGTGAGTGATCCTGCCTTTGTACGTTTGCATGATATTTGTTAGTGTTGGGTGATAAGAGAAACTATTAATCTACCCAGCATGGTGGGTTCAGCTAGAGAACAGTGCCCAGAATTCTTCACATAGGCAAAAAGTAAGAGGTCCTACTTCAACTGTGATTAGGTCGTAAGGGGACAAAGAATTATTTCGCATGCGAGAGCCATACAGTAAAAGATAGTACTAATACACTCGCAAAGCTTGTCTAAAAGTTGACACTCTACAACCCCATACTATTCCCTCGATTCAAGGGGTGAAGATGTATTGTATCCTTCCAACAAAGGTGAAGTTATTTTCCCCCTTTCTTTGTTTTGTATCTATTAGCATTTGAGCGTAAAGCACATTAATTGGGTGCCCATTAAGGGAACCCATTAGGGCACAGCCTAAGTCCTACTTGGACTTGGATAGCCAGTAGTCAGCCCACACTAGGAACCCACCTGGGGTGAGATTATGGTAGATTAAGAAAGTTGTTCCCTCCCTTTGATGTCCAAGTTAGGCTTGGAGTCTGTCTTGACTTGAGTGGGTCGTCCTCTCTCCTAATCAGGTCTAGATTCTGACGTCCTAATAAAGAAGGAAACTCCTCCATAGACTCTGATTCTTGGTTGGACTACTATTTTTCACACCTCTAAAAATAAGAGGGCAGGGGGAGGGGAAGTAAGAGATAGACCCATATAGTTCCATGTGCCCTTGGAGAGAAAGAGAGTGTGAGTGAGAGCGTAATAGCCTCCCTTGCAAGTAGCCCGTCGCCTCCGCAATCCTGACCGGCGGGCCGCTGCCACTGCTGGCTGCCGCCACTGCTGCGGCACCCATCACAGTCGCCCTCACCTCGCCCAGCCACGCCCATAGAAATCCACAAAATCACGGTGTTGAGATATATAGGTCTAGGGTCATAAGTACATGGACCATAACTTGTCTGGCGACTATGCCCAAATTCCAACACTCCCTCTCACAGCCAAGATGGGCCATGGGCCATACAGATTAATTGGGTGGAGGTGACAAGATAAGACATATATGTGGTTGGGCCTAAGACCATACTTTGATCTCATGTTGAAATCCACAAAACTATGGTGTTGAGATACACATGTTCAGGGTCATAAGCACATGGACTACAACTCATTAACCAATATGGGACTATTGCCTGGGGACTATGCCCAAATTCCAACAACGATGGCACGGCAACAGCTGTCGCTGCTGCTATGTGTGTGAGCATGTGTGTGCTTTGAGGAAGAGAGAGTAGGTCGTTCGCCCTGCTCTGCCCGAGAGAGAGAGGAGCGTGACTAGTAGGTCACAGCTTCCAGCTGTACTCGCCCTCGTTGTTCCCCTTCCTCTCTTCTCTGCCTTCCTCCCATCTACTTGCTACTGCAAGGAGGAAAAAGAGGAGAAGGTCGCCACGCCGGATAGAAAGAATGTAATATCCCTGACCTTTCGGATCCCTCTTCGTGGGTCTCAGATCTGGTTTCTCAGAGTGTCCGACTCCACTGTGTCTGAAATTTCATTTCAGACATCTTTCGTGTTCGGATCGGCGCGATCCGGAGTTGTTTCAGAGGCCCGGGAGCGTTCTGCGGCTTTTCCGCGTGTATTTTTTGATTCCCGATGTGTGTTTCGGTAATTCCTTCGGAACCTCGTTGCGGGTGAACTGGGTCGTTCACCTAGGTGAGAGTGATACCGTTACGATCGGTGTGTTCCGAGGATCGCGGAAATGTGATTTTTGATTTTTCAGTATTTTCCAGAATTTCTGAATTTTCTACATAAACCCCCCCCCCCTTTTCTTTTCTTTTTTCTTCTTCTTCTTCCTTTCTTCTCCTTCCTCCCTCACGAGCGTGGCCGCCCTCTCTCTCTCTCTCTCTCTCTCCCGTTCGAGCGCGACGACCTTCGCTCCGACTGCAGACGGCGGCGGTGCGACGGCGCGAGGACGTGGGTGACGACGAGGCGATCGTGCAGGCGTGCGGCAAGCGTGGGAAGCGTGGGAAGGTGAGGTTCTAACGGCGTTCTTCGTGGGTTTGAGCTCGGATCGGCGCGTCTTGTAATGTCCCATATTTTTTTTTCGGATCTTTTAGTGGGTCTCGGAGTGTATTTTGTGCTTTACACGTGTTTTTCCCTGATGTGCCTTCGGAACTCTGTGCAGGGCGAACCGTGGCGTTCTTCGACTCCGGGACAGCACCACTGCGTTGTGTTCCTTCTGAGGATCGCGGAGGTAATTTTTCGTAATTTTTTGAATTTATGTAATTTTTGGGTTTTCCTATATATACTAACCCTTTTCTCTTTCCCCTTCTCATTCTCTCTTTCTCACTCTCTCTCATCTCTTTCTCTCCCCCTCTCCCCGGGCGGCCGACGGTGGCGGAGGAGGGCGAGGCGGCGATGGCGGGAGGCGAGGAACGGGGAACGGGTCGAGGATCGAGGGCCGGTGGCGCGTGGAAGCTCGGCCGCGGGTTCGTGGAGCGGCGAGGGTTTCACGGCGTTTTCTTCGCGGATCAACGAGCTCGGGGTGCGAAATCTTCGGTGGAGGTAGGGAGATGGACCCTCAACCCGCGTGCTTCATTTTCCGCGAGTTTTGTAGGTCGTGGTGAGCCGAGCGGGCTAAACGGGGCGATTTGGGAAAAATGCATGTTTTGGGTGTGTGAGCCGGATCTTCCGTTTTACCGTGTTTTTGGGCGATCCAGGGGTTTAGATGCATGCCGAGGCTAGCGCGTTCTCAGTCCGCGCCCCCGACGGGGCGCGTTCATCGGGGAAGATGAACAGTTTGGCGGTTCCTGTCGCGCTATAGGGTTATGGCGCGTTCTGGATTGTCGCGCTATAGGATCATAGCGCGACCTGGCCTGGTCGCGCTATGGACCTATAGGGCGTTCATTACTGTCGCGATATAGGATCCTAGCGCGTTCTGCTTGAACGCGCTATGGACATATAGCGCGTTCTTGGAGGTGACCAGCCGGGCTGCCCGGGGCGGGCGGTCTGCGGCTGATCGTCTCCCCTTGGGCCGTGTGTGTCCCGGACACCCCGTGGAGTTTCGTGACTGTGTCTTTGGGTGTCCGGAGGTCCGTTTACTTCGATTAGTGTCCCCGTGAGTTTAAGGGTCTGGGTGACCTTCTAGCGTTTCGATTGTGTTGTGTTGGTCTCCGGTCGACCCGGTTGTGACCCAGTGGTCGACCTTTGGCCTCGTGAGTGTCCCGGACACCCCGTGGGTTTCGTTACCGTGTTTAGGGGTGTCTGGAGGTACCGCATTACCTCGATAAGTGTGCCCGTGGGCTTGGTGGGTCCGGGTGACCCCAGGTGTTCCGGGCTTCCGTGTTCTTGCTAGATCGAGTCATCGTGTATCGGTGTGAGTGCAATGAGGTTTCCCCGCAAGTCGTGGCTTCTCTGGAAGGTGGCTTCCGAGTGGGCCAAGTGTGTGGCCTTAGTTGGTGAGTCCAGTCTCCTAGCCTGGGGCTGGAGGTTTTTTTAAGTCCCTCCCCGAGGGATGGGTCTCGGCGGTTGTGAACTGCCTCGTGAGTTATCGCATTGTGGTTTTGGACCTAGGGATTAGGCCAGATTCACGGCTTGTGCTGTCATGTGCAACGGTCTCGACCCCGAGTCTTGTGACTCAAAGACCGTTGAGTTTAGTAGGTCTAGTGGACCATCTAGAGTCTGGTGGCGTTGTGCCACCTGTTACTCCGTGTTACTCGCAATGGGTGCGTGCGTGGTTTTCTGTGTCTACGTTCTGTGACACGTCCACTAGTCGTAGCCTTCTTACGGCACGCGTGTGCTGACCCACCTGGGAGTGGTGGAGCGGCTGACCCGAGAAAGACGGTGAGTAGGCTGGTTACCGTAGGGCCCCCACGTACAGCCGACTCCGGGCTTAGGGGGAATTACCAGCTAGAGGACAGGCCTAGTGCGTATGGTCTGAGTGTGCACATGAGGTTGGGGGCGTCGGACGGCGCCGGTAGGTGCGACCCCAACTCGTCCTTATTCTGTGGTACTGGTTACTGAGTGTGTTTGAGTCTCCGCCTGGGGCGTTGTAGCTAGACACTTGTGACGCGGTGTAAGACGTCAGGGGACGCATCCGGTCGTTCTTCTAGTGGGTGGTGCTTTTGTCACGTGACGTGAGTTGTCGTGTACCGGGTTCTGTTTCCGTCCGCGAGACGGGACTTCGTGAGTGGTTTCAGGAGTGTTCCTGGAGTCGAGGTCTGGGGTTGCCGTTGAGCGTCACCGAGGGCCTTCCCCCAGACAGCGTTGTGTTCACGATGGTGAGGTCGTGACCGTGTTCCCTGACCGTGTGGTTTTGGCTCGGGCCCCTTTTGGTGAGGGCAGGCCTCCGCTATGGAGGTATCGTGGCGTTTTCCTAGTAACGTGGCTAGGGCGGTTCGTGTCTGGTGGTCCCCGATCGTGGAATCGGGTGGTCGGGTGCGTGGCTTGGTTGTCCCCTGACGAGAGACTAGGTCGTGTTTTCTGGTACAGTAGGAGTAGCTGTAGAGCCGAGGTTTTGCCGGCCACCGTAGTTACTTTCCTGCTTTCGTAGTTACTGCTTTCCATGCCGCCGTTGTCCTCAGTTGGGGTTCCGCGGGATCCCTAATGGGCCAGTGACAGGAGGCTCACCCCCTGCGTTTCAAGTGCGGCGGTTCTGCCTCGAGGTTCGAGGGTGCTGTGCGGAGGTTCTTAGTTGCCAGCTTACCGGGCCGAGTGTTCACTTGGCATGTGATACGTTTTACTGCTTTAGACTGTACTTTCTGTTAGATTGGACTCTGTTGTAGTTGTTCATTTATTTCTATTAATTGTTGAATTGTCCTGCCTTATTTCCTATTTCTTTGTACCTCCACACTCCTTTTTAGCCCTTCCGAGCCTCCCGCTCGTGGGCGGCGGTTCGGGATTCAAATGGTATCGGGCTCCTCCCGGTATCAGGATCTCGGGTTGTCACACGTCTCGTCACGGACCGGAGGTAGGGTGACGTTCCTTAGCCTCCTGCCTTTCTTCCCCGTGAGTTTTAGCTCGAGACGAGGTTGAGAGGGGTTATTTTCGCGCCGGGAAGGGTCGTTCATGCCGCGGGGAGAGTTCGTCCGATCCACCGTTTTGAGCCCCGATTCCGTGGTTTAAGGGCGTAGGAGCATGCTAGGGGGGCTTGGGGGTTCTTCTCTCACCGTTCCCCCCTTCGTGGGGCTTGTTTGGGGGCCGAAATGGGCGATTCTGGCGAGGTTCGCCATTTTCGCTCTGGTGGGCGATGTGCAGTCGAACCAGGGCCCGCACAACCCTTGTGCGGCCCCGTTCTGGCCGTCCATCAGCTCGGCGCGCTGTGGCTGGGGCTCGGCGCGTAGTGGGCTTGCGTGGTCTGTCGTGAGACCGCATATCCTAAGGTGCGGCCCCATAACGACCGCCCAACCCTGGGTTTTCGACTGCTGAGTATTACCGTTGTACAGTGCACCGGGGTGTGCGGCCAGGAGCTGGCCGCATAACCCTTCGTGCTGCCAGGTGCTGGCCATATGTCATCTAGTGCCGTTGCCTGGGTGTGCGGCCAGATCTGGACCGCACAACCCTTGAACGGCGAAACCATAGCCGCTCTTCCCTAGTGCGGCTAAGGATTAACCGTTCAGTTTTATTACCGTTGGGAGACGAGCGGCCAGGAGCTGACCGTTCCTCACCCATGTGCGGCCAGGAGCTGGCCGCACATCTGTTGAACGGGCCCATGTTGGCCGTTCTTCAGCCCGTTTGGACCTGGGTAGAATGGTCCCGTGCTGGCCGTTTAACCCTGGTGCGGTCCCTGTGCGACCGCACATCCCTGAGTGGCCCAGAGTGGACCGTTCAAGGGGACGGGTCGTGTCGACGTGTCTCTCGTTGTACTGAGTGATACCGGGAGATGTCGTTGTCGACTTCTGTCACCGTGCGACGGTGTTGGTACGAAGGGCGTTCCTTGTACCATCCGGTTGTGACGTGGTTTTCCGTTGACTTGAGAGTCTACTCTGTAGTGACCCTCCACTAGTCGTAGCATGCTTACACGCGTGTGGTCCCACCAGGGAGGGTGGAGAGGCTACCCTTAGAGACGATTTGTGGACCGGTTTCCGTCGGGCCCCACGTCTTGCAGCTAGAGTCCGGCTGAGGGGAAAACCGGTCAGAGGGCCAGACCAGGGACGCGCGGTCTGTGTGTGCACACGTGGTTGGGGCGGTTGGACCCACGCTGACGAGCGTGACCCCAGCTAGTCACTCGTTTGTGGTTACTTGTGCAGAGTTCGTGCCTTTGGTAGGAGCTACCACGTCAGACAGTTCACCTTCAGTGCGGTGTAAGACGTCAAGGGACGCTACCGACTGTGCTTCTAGTGGGAGGTACTCCTGTCGAGTCGGGAGTGACAGACTGTCAGTATTTGCGACTTCGACCTTCGGGTTTTGTCGTGTTGACCGTGGTGTTCCGATCGTTCCACCGTGGCACGTGTGTCAGTTTTCGTGCCGTGTGATCGGTGTTTTGGAGATTGCAGGGCTTCCCTTTTTGAGGTACTCGCTTACTGCTAGCGTAGCGGTTTCTCTGGTTGCGAGGTAAGGTTCGAGAGATCCCTATTGAGTCTTATTCTGAGACTCATTCCCTACGTGTTTTCACCGTGTTTCAGGTGAGTCGCGGCCTCAGGGGAGCGCGTCTAAGGCTCAGCGTGGTTCAGGTGCCCAGCGTTAGTGCCAGAGGTCAGAGCCAGGGTATGTCCCGTGTAGCTGTACTTTTCTTTCTTGTCTCCATACTAGTTGTGGACTACTGCTGTTGTTATTTTATTATATCTTGTGGACCATGTATCATGTAAACTGTTATTTTATTTCCTACTTAATTCTATAACTGTTTAATTTCTGTAATTATGTGTGATACTTGTGTAGTCTCCACACCATCCTTTTAACCCTTCCGAGTCTTCGGACTCGTGGGTGTAGACACGCCAAAATTGACGTTACTATGAGTACATCTCATATTACCTTGTAATGCCCCAATTTGACCCTCAAATTAGTTCTATTTGAGTGGTTTTTCTCACTTTTCTTAGATTTCGTCTTTTTTCACCCTTTTCTTATTTTTTTCTATTTTCCCCTATTTTTCTGGATTTTTATGGATTTTTCTGAATTTTTCTGGATTTTCTGGGCATTTTTCTTTATTTTTCAGAAATAACGACTTGACTTGGGGCGTCTTTTAAATAACGACTTATACATGGGCGTTTCTTAAAAAATTAACGACTACAGTGAAGGGCGTCCATTCTTTCAAATTTCTATTTTTTTAGATTTTTCTGGGAATTTTTCAAAATTTTTCGGGAATTAACGACTTCGCCTAAGGCGTTATTTTTAATAAAAAATCAAAAGAAAATGAATTCACGACGTACGTGACGGCGTGTTTTCAAATTGATTATTTTATTATTATTTTTTTAACCCCTTTGAGAGGTGATTTGGTGGCCTTCCGGGTGTCAGAAAAATTCGCAAAAATAGTCGTTGGAATCAGGGCGACGAGATACACCTCCACCTAAAAAATGGGAAAATAATATTGAGAAATGAAAAATGGCCCTATTTCGAATTTTTTAATTAACGTCCTTTGTTAAGGCGTTTTTTAATTAACGCCTTTGACTCAGACGTGTTTCAATTTCATTTCTAAAAATGATCTAGGAGTTAACGCCCTTGTGCACGGCGTGTTTTTAAAAGACGCCCTCTGGGCAGGTCGTCAATTCAACAATTGACGCCCTGAACCAGGTCGTGTTTCACTTTTGTGCTCCGAACGAACGCAGCCTTTCCCAGAGAGACTCCTGCTTCGTTTGGGCTCTTGCCCAGCTTAATCCTCCCCTCTTTGGGCTCTTGCCCCTTCTTATCTCTTCCTCCGAAGGACTCTTTCCTTCTTATCCCTTCATTCGATTCTATTTAATAGAGCATACTGCTCTGTTAATAGGTTGGATCCCCTTTCTTTCGATCTTTTTTCTTCCCCTCCGTTTTTTTTCTTCTTCCTCCGTTCTTCTCTTTGTTTTGCAGGTTGCTGCTGCTGATGCTTTTGGCTAAGGAGAAGCTTCTTACGTCCAAGCTTTCATCTTCTGAAGTTCTCATCCCCATCGAGTATCGAAGCCAAGAAGCAACGATCAGCTTTTTCTTATCTCCCCTTTATCTCTTTTATTTTTGTTTTCATAGTTCATATACGCATGCACACCATCTCCTGTTAAATCCTATTCTCAACAGCATTGAGAAGTCTTCCCCACAGTGCACTTCCGCACACACCTTTTATATATTTCACATCTCCTTATTTTATTTACATATTCATATCATCATTCATCATATTTTCCCACACCCTTTTGCATAGGGGTTTAAGGGCAATCCCCTTAAGGTGTGTTCTTCACCATGATTTCATGCTCATCTTTATTTAGGATTTGATGCTACACTCACCACATATCTAATGCAATTTCTTTATTGGTGTTGTCTTTGTTGTTTGCAAGGGTAATCAAAGGAAGAACTCTCTTCATCGGCCGGCCGATCTTGAAGAGAAAAGGAGTACTCACATCCCCCGCATCTTTTGAGGTATTTTTCGCGATCACCCTCCCTATTTGTTATTGATTATCTTTTGAGGCCTCGCGTCTCTGGCGATCACACAAACTCCCCTTGTGAACCTCGTGCATATGTTTTTTCTCCACATTATTGATTATTGCTTATTCTTAATATTTTTCTTAAGTGGATTTTAAAAGAGATCTACAAATTGGCGATCACGGTGGGACCCTTTCTTGTTTTTTATTTTGATTACCCCTTTCCCCTTGGCACCCACGTGTGCCCTTTCCTATTGGTACCCACGTGTACCCCTCCTTTTGTGCCCCTCGGGCACCCTCCCTTGTGCATTGCACTCTCCCCAAAGTGATATGCCAATTAGCTAGATTTGTTTTAAAACTTTCACTTGTTTAAAATCTTGATGAGCATGCTTCTGTGTTAATAATTATATTTGTTGATTGCCTATGTGAGTGCTTCTCTACTTTGATATTGCTGGCCGCGAGGGTTTCCTGGAAGAAGATAATTAACGCCTCTGACATAGGCGCTTTTTTTAGTTAACGCCCTATCACAGGGCGTCTTTTTCCTGTTTAACGCCTTCTGTCAGGGCGCTTTATATCATATCTTCTTATGCTGTGAATTCACGCCCTCCCACAGGGCGTTTCTTTATTTGGTAGCGCCTCTCTTCAGGGCGCGTTTTCATGATTTGACGCCCCCACCACTGGGCGTCTCTTTATTTGGTTGAGCATCCTTGATAATTAACGCCCTGCCCTAGGGCGTCTCTTTTATTGGTAGCGCCCTGCCCCAGGGCGTCTTATTCCTGTGTTTTCACCGAACTCCTTTGTTTATCACTGTATCATATTTCTGCTTACATCTTGCATTCATTCATTCATTCTGCATTGGTTTGAGAGGCCTTATCTCTTTATACTAGGAGCCACACACCCCCTTGGTGAAGGAACGACCCTCCATTGAGCATTCCGTCTCTTTGGATTGGAAATTCTTAAACCAAGCCTCCATAAGTCCCCGCACCCGTGGATTCCCTCACGGACGCCGGGCAGGTTGTACCCTTTTGGAGTCCCGATATAGTTGGCCTAACACGTGGTGAGAGAGGATCCCTAGTTGGCATTGGAGTTAACTCATATTGAAACTAGGTTCCCCCCTTGTGTGAATCATTCCAAACTTT
Source organism: Amorphophallus konjac (assembly GCA_022559845.1). Lineage (NCBI taxonomy): Eukaryota > Viridiplantae > Streptophyta > Magnoliopsida > Alismatales > Araceae > Amorphophallus > Amorphophallus konjac. The sequence continues at coordinate 21,802 of JAHNEJ010001771.1, read as the reverse complement.
GCTAAAATTCATTAATTCACCAAGGTTTGAACAAATAAAAATCAAGGTAACCATTCCAACTTGTGTGTTTCTTTGCAAATTGTTTGCACATTATTTGGATTGCATAATGGCTTACTTTGATAAACAAAACAACATGTTTAATTCAATTCATGAGGATGATCAACCTAGCACATCTTATAATCCTCAATTTCAACATGTTCATCAAAATTCTCACCATTCTTTCAAAGGGCCACGCCCTCATTCTTATGGTCATGCCCGACCCATGGGCAATGTCCAATCTAATGGTCCTTCAACTCAATTTCGAGCCACTACTCCCTCGGGATCCTCTCGTCCCAATGATGAGAAAGTCTCCCAGATCATTCATGCGTTAGATCATCTTACCCCTCAACAGATCCAAGCCCTTAAGGCCGCCGTTGAGGGTACATCTCATGCATCTCTCCCTCCTTCCAATTCTATTCGGGTGACCCATCACCCATCTCCCTCCAATTCTACATGGGTGGCCCATCACCCACCTCCTCCTTCCAATTCTATTCGGGTGACCCATCACCCATCTCCCTCCAATTCTACATGGGTGGCCCATCACCCACCTCCTCCTTCCAATCCTGATCGGGTAGCCCATTACCCATCTTCTCCTGTTCATCCTACTCGGGTGGCCCATCACCCGCCTCCTTCTATTCCCTCTCGCTCACGGCCCCGAGGCCCATTTATTCATTGCAATCCGGCCCATCCGGGTTCTTCCATGGGCCGGCCCATTAATTCCCCTCCACGGCCTTTTTATGCGGCCCTTCCTCCTTCAAGGCCCTGCCAGCCCTCGGTTGTTCAAGTCACACCCCTCCAACAATCTCTTCTTGATAAGATTACTTTCATGGAGGAACAAATAAAGAGGGTCACGGCTCCTCCTACTCCAGTCGATCCTCTCCATGCCGCTTTGGACGAGATTACAAAGATGGAGAGAGAGTGGAAAGACAGGAGGGATGATTACGGCGTCGGCGGTTCAAGTGAGCAAGAGCCGGCATTCGAGAATCCGAGGCAGTATACGATGATGATGAAGCTCCGCAGGCACCCCTTCCGAGTTTCCTTAACTTTCGCTTTCCCCATTTTCATTCGATGAACCCCCTGCTCAGGAGGAAACCACTCCCAATTCAACCCCTGTTTATGAGACTAGTTGGTGTTACGACGATGGGTCGATATTCCAATCGTCCGCACCGGCGCCTATTGAGTCTCTTCCCATTCCACTCCCATTCCTAACACTGCTCGCCCCGTCCGGCATTTTCTACGCACCAAACCTTCACCCATTAACCCTCCACCAACTACACCTCCACCCACTATACCATCAACCTTCACACCATTAGCCACCGCTGAGCCTTCCATTATAAAACATCCATCTATTAAGTCAGTAACCTCCACATCGGCCTACACCGAGCCTACCACTGAACCTCCTCCAATTGACCTCCCATTACCACCATCCCTAAAAACCACCTTACCTACCCCAATATTTAACCCTCCATCTTTACCTATGGCTAATCCTGAGCAGGACCCACCACTTTTTGCACTCGAGCTAACCCCGACCGCTTGCAAGCAAAGGGAGAAACTCGATGTGTTTGAACCTCCGCCTCCACTTACGCCAACACTTTCCATTATACCTCCACCACTCACAAAGCCTTCCGCCTCCGCTTCACCTCCTTTTACTACTCGGAATGGGAGTGCTTCTGCAAGTATTTGTGCCGAAGGTGATCAAGAGCCGGGCAAGACAGATGTGGCCACGGTTATGCGATTCAAGATTCAAGAAGTCATTTACCGGATGCCAATCCGGATTATTGTGCCGAGCATGGTCGCAGAGGCCAAGTCACCGCCATTGCTCAGGGAAGAATGCCAAGAATTGATGCCATCCAAGGGCCAGGCAGGGCACCCTTTGTTCCCTCTTCCAAATCTTGATTCCATTCCTCCATACAAGGGGCGAATGCCCAATTTGTTCAACACTTTCTATACACCACAATTAATGGGCATGGCAATGCTTCATGTTCCAATTTTCCAACTCCCTCACACCATTACTTTGCACTCTCCAAGGGAGTTGTCATTCACCATTGAAGCCTCGGCAGGGGCTATTTCTCATACACTTTCACTGCCGTGGAGGGGCAGTTATCTTGATGCCAAAAGGCCTTCCATTATTTCATCCATATTCTTGTCTATCACGTTTTCTTCATGGGCCACTCCCAGGGGAAAGAGGAGGATTTCACCCTCTCACCCTTCACATTCCTCATCTTCTTTGCATTTCATTGCGTTCATGCATTCACTGCATTCATCACGTCCATTCTATTGCATTCATATGCATTTGCACCTCCTGCTTCCCGGGTCTCCAAACCCGTATCTTCCCCGCCTTCCGGCACCTCCGGATATTCCGCACTTCCCATCTTATTCATCTTCATCTTTTTATCCACTATCCCTGGGGCATCGCGTCCCTTTTCCTGCTATCTCCCTGGAACCTCCAGGAATTTTATCCCTCCTCTTTGGGCATCTCGCCCTTTCTGATTCTATTCCTCCGGAACCTCCGGACTTTCTCCCAGGGCATCGCGCCCCTTTCCACCTTATTCCTCCGGAACCTCCGGATTTTCCCTTTGGGCACGACGCCCCTCTCCACCTTCTTTATTTGCTTCCTCCGGAACCTCCGGACCTTCCATATTTCTTTCAATTCATCTTCTTGCTCCTCCGGGACATCACATCCTTCATTTTCTTCTTCCTTTTCCATCATCTTTTTCCTTATTTCTCCCCAGGGCATCGCGTCCCTTCTTTCGATATCCCTCCGGAGCCTCCGGATGATTCCTACCATAATCCTCCACTGCCTCCGGAGCCTCCGGATTCCTCTTATCACGATTCTCCTCCACTGCCTCCGGACCCTCCGGATCCGCCTCTTTCCATTTATCAATTTCTTCTTCTGATTCCGCCTGATCTTGGGTCCGACCCAACGTCTTCCGCATCCACTTCTTTGGGCATTTGCCCTTTCTCCCACTGTTTTCGAGGCTTTAGTCCTCACTCCTCCTTCTAATTCTCCTCTCTTCTGTAGACCTTTCATGTGATCAGGGTCTCCACACCTTAGTGAGGGAGTTCTAGCCCTCGCCTCTCTTCCTTTTCTCCTTATTCATCTGAGTCTGGTCTTGCACCACTCCTTCTTGTTAAGCCACTTTCAATCCTTTGCTTCCAATCCTATGGACTGCCAAAGAGGACTATCCCACGATGATCAACATCGCCTCGCAGCAGCTGCTTCTACAAAGGTTGCAAGGTAACATATTGGCGTAAGTGTGCATTTTAATGATATCATTTTCTCATTACTTCACGCATGATTTGCAAAATCAAGTGCTTCTTAACAAGATTAAGAGTGGTGTTTCAGATCTTTATCTTAGGCTTTTGTTAAATTAAATCATTCTCAAAAGAGTCTTTAGACTTGCTTTGGCAGCACTTTGGTTGATAAAGAACCCGCACTGGGAATGCAACATTCTCTCCCCGCTTGTTAAGAGCAACCCTTAGCTGGGCATTCCACACACTTCACGGCGTCCTTAGCCGGCTCCTTTGATAAAAACACCGTTGCTATCTTGGCCATGCCATGAGTATATCTGGAAGTCTTTTTCTCTTCTTTATTCGGCCACATGCAGGGGCAAGAGGTTGACGGATGAGATGACCAACCTAGGTAATCCCCAATACGAGAGGAGTCTCAAATAGGGGCAGTCTTGACCCAAAATCAATATGAATTTCATGATACATCTCGCCACAAAGGGCAATTAAGAATCAAGTCGAACTTTCGATAATTGAATTATGAATCATGGCATGTCAAGAGTGGCAAAGTCCCCGCAGGGAAAACCCTGGTCGTATGCATGTCAAGGGTCTAAAAATCAAAGGCACAAAGCCCCGGCACAACAGACTACCTCTTTGAGGGTTAAACCTTGGAAGGAATTCAAGTCCTGATATTTCCCATCCTGTATAAAGCTTGTCTCCAATTGTTCTTCTCTTCTCCCTCCAAGACCGAATGTTTCTTGGGTATGGCCTTGGTAGGGGCACTGTTGATCAAAGGCGGTCGGTTATAGGGCGCCACCTTCAATGCACGCCCGACTCCGGGCAATTTTTAGCAAAAAGGGAAGGAATGAGGACCCCTAGCCAGTGGTTTAAAATACCCTTTGATGCTGCTTTAGCAATGTCTAACCAAAATCAAACAAAAAATTGAATATTTCTTGTCCAAACTCCATAAAATTTGAATATTTCTTTTCCCAAAATCCAAAAAAAATTGAAATATTTTCCAAAAATCTCCATAAAAATCCAAATATTTCCAAAACCCACAAAAATTTGCATATTGATCAAAACTCATAAAAATTTGCATATTTCCAAAATCCAAAAAGATTGCATTGTATTTTCTGATGGTGTTTTACAGGAACAGCTTTGCAGAGACCAAAAGCACGGGATGAGTCCTATCTCCACTCATTGCTATCAATCTATTGATTCCTCCCGATATTCACATGACATACCACCCTGGGCATTTTTGGTTATCACTTCCTTATATCATTTTGGTTATATCTCCTGATTATCATATCTCATGATTATTCATCTCCAAATCTTTCAATCAACTCCTGCTCGTTTCATCTGATTACTCCGCCGATGGGCATTATCAGATCCTGATTATTTAACTCCAAAACTTGATTAGCCAGATTGTTATCCTCATGACAAACAACAACAAATAATGATGCTTTGCTATGCCATGCCATGATTCAACTCATAATGGTTACTATGTTGTGACATGCTATTGATTCATGCTATGCATGCTATGATTAAATGCCTTATTCATTGCTTGTTATATCTTGGCTAATGAAATTTTGAGCGCAGGATAAGAAGCTCTTGGTCCCGCCGGCTGGGCATCATCACTCAAAGTCCCACGGTGCTTGCAGCTCATTTCTCAGTTCCCATGCTTATTGATATCACCATCTCCCTGTATGCATTCTACTATATGTTACATATGTTACTAGATTATATCAAGGACCTTGTGGCTTTGGTAAATCTGGAATTTGAGTTCCCCTCCATCAAAAACAATGATGATTCCAGAGGCATCTTAGTCATACGGACAGGCCGTTGAGCCGTCCAAGATTGGGGACGATGGTTCCCTTTTGCGAATTGGTGCGTGGATAAACGGGCTTCGGCTTAGTATCAACTCGCAGAATCGGTTTCTTGACCCAGTCTGGGCAGTTTAACAATATTATCCTTGATTATTCTATATTTTTCGTTTGATTTAATTTTCCCTTTAAACCCAGCATGCATTCATGTAGGAATTTGAAACAATTGTTGAAAAATCATTCTGATAAGCTGTTTTTGTGGGTCAAATTGATCTTGATCTTCAATGTGAGATATTCCACGCCAAATTGAGTCCTCAGTTCGTTTTGTCGCTGTTTTGGGTCATTTTCTCGAAAGCTCCTTGTTTGGATTTCTATCATCTTATTTTAATCCTTTTCCCTTTGATCCACCTTGGCTGCAGCACGTCCACTGGCTGGTAACCGCTCCCCAATGGTGAAACCTTCAGGTTTGTGACCTGGGGTACTTCCACCGCGCTGGAAGTTGATCATTTATTTTATCTCCTTCGTGCACCGCGTGCACACTCCCCGTTTTATCCGAACATCGTTGGTTTCATTGAATTTCCCGGGATTGCTTCATCTCGTGCTTCTGATTTGATTCTCATCAAGTGATGTTGATTGCGTGTCTCATCACACCTTGGCATCTACTTTTCAGTTTGCTACGCTCCCTTGCAAAGCAGACGCCAAGGCGGGGCAGCTGTAGACACGCCAAAATTGACGTTACTATGAGTACATCTCATATTACCTTGTAATGCCCCAATTTGACCCTCAAATTAGTTCTATTTGAGTGGTTTTTCTCACTTTTCTTAGATTTCGTCTTTTTTTCACCCTTTTCTTATTTTTTTCTATTTTCCCCTATTTTTCTGGATTTTTATGGATTTTTCTGAATTTTTCTGGATTTTCTGGGCATTTTTCTTTATTTTTCAGAAATAACGACTTGACTTGGGGCGTCTTTTAAATAACGACTTATACATGGGCGTTTCTTAAAAAATTAACGACTACAGTGAAGGGCGTCCATTCTTTCAAATTTCTATTTTTTTGGATTTTTCTGAGAATTTTTCGGAATGTTTCGGGAATTAACGACTTCGCCTAAGGCGTTATTTTGAATAAAAAATCAAAAGAAAATGAATTCACGACGTACGTGACGGCGTGTTTTCAAATTGATTATTTTATTATTATTTTTTTAACCCCTTTAAGAGGTGATTTGGTGGCCTTCCGGGTGTCAGAAAAATTCGCAAAAATAGTCGTTGGAATCAGGGCGACGAGATACACCTCCACCTAAAAAATGGAAAAATAATATTGAGAAATAAAAAATGGCCCTATTTCGAATTTTTTAATTAACGTACTTTGTTAAGACGTTTTTTAATTAACGCCTTTGACTCAGACGTGTTTCAATTTCATTTCTAAAAATGATCCAGGAGTTAACGCCCTTGTGCAGGGCGTGTTTTTAAAAGACGCCCTCTGGGCAGGTCGTCAATTCAACAATTGACGCCCTGAACCAGGTCGTGTTTCACTTTTGTGCTCCGAACGAACGCAACCTTTCCCAGAGAGACTCCTGCTTCGTTTGGGCTCTTGCCCAGCTTAATCCTCCCCTCTTTGGGCTCTTGCCCCTTCTTATCTCTTCCTCGAAGGACTCTTTCCTTCTTATCCCTTCATTCGATTCTATTTAATAGAGCATACTGCTCTGTTAATAGGTTGGATCCCCTTTCTTTCGATCTTTTTTCTTCCCCTCCGTTTTTTTTCTTCTTCCTCCGTTCTTCTCTTTGTTTTGCAGGTTGCTGCTGCTGATGCTTTTGGCTAAGGAGAAGCTTCTTACGTCCAAGCTTTCATCTTCTGAAGTTCTCATCCCCATCGAGTATCGAAGCCAAGAAGCAACGATCAGCTTTTTCTTATCTCCCCTTTATCTCTTTTATTTTTGTTTTCATAGTTCATATACGCATGCACACCATCTCCTGTTAAATCCTATTCTCAACAGCATTGAGAAGTCTTCCCCACAGTGCACTCCCGCACACACCTTTTATATATTTCACATCTCCTTATTTTATTTACATATTCATATCATCATTCATCATATTTTCCCACACCCTTTTGCATAGGGGTTTAAGGGCAATCCCCTTAAGGTGTGTTCTTCACCATGATTTCATGCTCATCTTTATTTAGGATTTGATGCTACACTCACCACATATCTAATGCAATTTCTTTATTGGTGTTGTCTTTGTTGTTTGCAAGGGTAATCAAAGGAAGAACTCTCTTCATCGGCCGGCCGATCTTGAAGAGAAAAGGAGTACTCACATCCCCCGCATCTTTTGAGGTATTTTTCGCGATCACCCTCCCTATTTGTTATTGATTATCTTTTGAGGCCTCGCGTCTCTGGCGATCACACAAACTCCCCTTGTGCACCTCGTGCATATGTTTTTTCTCCACATTATTGATTATTGCTTATTCTTAATATTTTTCTTAAGTAGATTTTAAAAGAGATCTACAGTGGGTGGCGGTGCGAGTCTCGGGTTATCGGGCCTTCCCGGTAGTCCGATTCTCGGGTCGTTACAGTTGCTATCAGAGCAGCGATTGCGGGATTATACGAGAATTATAAGTAATTGTAGTGGTCCACTAGTCCACAGCGATGATGTACAGGTGACGCTGGCATCGGGCATCGTGTGTTTTTCTTGACCTTGCTGTTTCCGTGTTTTCTGTCTTTTGCTTCAGGAGCGAGCATGGGGCCGAGGCGGAGCACTCGCTCTCAGCAGGGGCAGTCGGCTGGAGGTCAGGAGATCCAGCAGGGGGTTTGTGAGCGACGTCACGCGGTTCGGGGAAGAGCGGGGAAGAGGAAGCGGAGAGCGCGCGGGCTCCTTCTTTTTTGTTTGTTTGCTTGTTTTGCTGCAACACAGAGATGATAGAGAAGAGAGAAGGGGCCACCACGGGAGATTGCTCCGGCGGGGCGAGCGGGACAAGTATAATATAGCAAGATATGGGGTTCAAACGGCCATAGCGGGAAGTGACTCGCCGCGACCTCGGGGGGACGGGAATGGTGCAGAAATTAAATAACAAGAATTGAAACGGCCATTGAGGAAGTGACTCGCCGCGGCCTCGAGAATATGAGCAGAATATAGCAGAATATAAAGGAGAATATAAGAACAGAGATTTAAACGGCCATTGGGGAAGTGACTCGCCGCGGCCTCGAGAATATGAGCAGAATATAACAGAATACAGAGAGAATATAAGAACGAAAATTTAAACGGCCATTGGGGAAATGACTCGCCGCGGCCTCGATGATATGAGCAGAATATAACAGAATATAGAGAGAATATAAGAACGGAAATTTAAACGGCCATTGGGGAAGTGACTCGCCGCGGCCTCGATGATATGAGCAAAATATAACAGGATATAAAGAGAATATGAGAACAGAAATTTAAACGGCCATTGGGGAAGTGACTCGCTGCGGCCTCGATGATATGAGCAAAATATAACAGGATATAAAGAGAATATGAGAACAGAAATTTAAACGGCCATTGGGGAAGTGACTCGCCGCGGCCTCGATGAAAAGATGTGATCGCCAGGGGCCGAAAGACCCCAAAATAAGAAAGTGATCGGGCCTACCTCAAGAGCGGGAGATGGCGGGTTACTTCTTCCTCTCCTTCCGGCCGGCCGACGGAGAGGGCTTTCCTCGGGTACCCTTGCAAAACAACGACAAATAAATGACAAGTGGATTAGAAAGATGGAGGTGTAGTATTCAAATCCTTGCGATAAAAATAACGAAATGATGGCAAGACACACACCTGGTTGGTGTTATCTTTTAAACCCCTCTCGGACTCGAGTAGGAGGAAAATGAGATGATGGATGCAAGAAGTATAAGAGAAGAGGCGCCCTTGTGAAGGGGGATAGAGGATGCAATATGATGAATGTAAAGAACTATGGAGAAAAAGGGGAAGAAAAGGCTTATTGGATGAGCCGAGGGTGAAATTCGGCGGAGCTCCGGCAGCGTGGGGATGACGTGGAAGCGCGGTGGATGAAGACGACCTTCCTCTCGCGAGCGTGAGCACCCGAGAAGCCGGCAGAACCTCCACCTACAAAAGAACCCACGGGTTAGAAAATAACTCCGTAGCCTCTGGTCTCCGGCAGCCTATCGGATCACTTAGAAGCTCCTCTAGAACTGAGGGGGTGGGCCTCTATTTATAGAGCTCCGGAGGGTGGAGGCGTCCAGGACCCTGGACACCTTCATCAGGGCCGAAATAATACTTTATTCTATTTTTATATTTTTTTTTGGAATACTTTTGTGGAGGCATCCAGGGTCCCGAACGCCTCAAGCAGGTCCACCGAAAGCCGACGCCGGCCGTACGCGGTTTGGCACAACGCGTGGTTTTGTGAGCGGCGCCTCGTGATTCAGAAATGGGCGCGTCCAGCTGACCGGACGTCTCTATATTTTGGATTTTTTCGGCGCCCGTGAGGGAGTTGATGGAGGCGTCCAGGGGCCTGGACGCCTCCAAAATTATATTATTTTTTATTTTTCTTTTGTCTTTTATGCCAAGGCTGGCATTTTTATTTTTTTATTTGTTTTATGGAGGCGTCCAGGGGCCTGGACGCCTCCATTAATATGTATTTTTTATTTATCTTTTGTCTTTTATGCCAACGGGTATTTTATATTTTTTATATTTGTTTTTATGGAGGCGTCCAGGGGCCTGGACGCCTCCATTAATATATATATATATTTTTTTTTTAGTTTTGGGCCCTGAGAAAATAAATAAATAAATAAAAGTTAAAAATATGGGGGCGTCCAGGGGCCTGGACGCCCCCATTAAGACCCACCCGGGTCCTAGTCAGCGGCTTCCCGGCAGACAACATCTTGGTTCCGGAACCTCTTGATACGTCTGACTGGTGTTGATGCCGTCCGAATGCCGTGACGAGACGATTCCGGATGCCGAAAAAGGCAGAAGAAGACCCGAGAAAAGGAAGCACTCGAGTGATTCAAAATGCGTAAGCCGTTGCGGGGCGTTGTATAGTAATATGAGACTTTCTCAGGAGACGTCAGGAATGGCGTGTCTACAGCTGCCCCGCCTTGGCGTCTGCTTTGCAAGGGAGCGATACGTAGTGGAATGGTATCGAAGTGGAGTGAAATGGAGTGGAAGCGGACTGATAAGTCGATGCCAAGGTGTGATGAGACACGCTTTTGACGTTACTGTTTGGAATCTTTCCTGGAGTTTCAATGAGGCGACCTTGAAAGAGGTCTTTCAAATATTGACGATTGCTTGGACGGAGATCAAATAAGGGAGGGTGAGATGTGCACTCAGGCACGAAACAAAAGGAGACCAACTTCTCGGTGTGGAAGTACCTGGGTCATAAACCGGAGGTTTCACCTTTGGGGAGCGGTTACCAGCCAATGTGGAAGTGCTGCAGCCAAGGTGGGTCAAAAAAAAGGTAAAGGAATATCTGAGGGTCTGTCCAAACAAGGGTCTCCTTTGGAAGAGCAGCGTCGGGGCTGTCTCAAGGAAGCCCGGTATTTCATTCGGAGTGTAATATCTCATATTTGTGGGAATTGAAACACAATGGCTTTCACAATCGAATCACTTGAATGATCTTCCGCAATAAATCAAAGTCCTATATGAATGCATGCTGGGTTTAAAGAAAAATTTAAGACAAACTAAAATAGAAAATAGCCAAGGATAATATTGTCAACTTGTGAAGAACGGGTCAGGATACCGATCCGGTGAGCTGATACTGAGCTGGGGCCCGTTTATCCACGCACCAACTCACTGAACGGAACCGTCGTCCCCATGCTATCATAAATTGACGGCCTATCCGTACAACCCAAATTCTTCCGGGATCATCACCGTTTTTGTTGAAGGGGAACTCAGGTCCCAGATTCGTTCGGGCCGCACGGTCCTCGGCATGTTCTAGTAGCGTAGGTATTATATACTACGATGCATGACGTGGTGGGACCAACCAATGAAAGGTGGGACAGGAGATAGGACAAAGACGTCCGTTAGTAAAACCTGCACAGGCCAGCAAAGGTTAGCAACATCAGAAAGTAGCAGAATCGCACCACAGTTCAAAGGAGATCCAGACAAAATCCTGATAGCGACCGCTGATGTGACATGTTCTGTCCTGTAGCGATCTTCCCTTCCTATAAGAACTCCCCTTAGGCTAGTTCATTCAAATGCACCAAGGTGGGTTTTGGAAGCTCAGGAGAGGAAGGAGAGGAGAATCTAGAGATTTTCAGGATGGAAGGAGAGTCTTCCCGCGTTATGAAGAGGAGCAAGCCTAGCAGCGAGATCAGGCGACTCTCCGACCTCGAGGGTCATCTGAGTGGGACGATCATGTCGCATATGGTAAGCCGACTCTTTTCAGATTCTCCATGTGAACTTTCTTCTTACTTCCTTCATTTCTTCTTTCTTTCCTCTTCCAGCCATATCCACTCTTCCCAGGCCCGAGGAAGTTTTCCAAGCTGCCATGGCTTTCAAAGCTGACTTCCAATATCTCCATTGGCATGAGGGCCATACTCTCGAAGTGGCATCTGCAGGGGCTCCTTATTCACGCCAAGCATTATGAGGAGATACGTATGGACTGGGCGGCTATGGGCGCATTAGTGGAGATCTGGCATCCCCAGACCCACACTTTTATCTTCCCGACCTTCGAGGTGACCATCCTCAAGGAGGTGGAACTTCTACTCGGATTGAAGAAATTCAAAAGTGACGGGAAGGTGAAGGCTATGCGGATGCTGACACGGGGGACTTCTGAAAGCGTCCTTGGAAGCTTCATGCCGCCTGACGCAGCCAGAAAGGTCCGTACTCAAAAGGGGATCGATCTTCAAAAGCTCGCGGAGTGGGTCATGGACGCCCTGAGAGGGTCACCAGACGATGACTATTTGGAGGGAATCATGAAGGGGTTCACTATCTGTCTGGCGGGTGCTCTCTTGTTTCCTCATACCGACAACATAGTGGAGGAAGACCAACTGAGTGCTATCTGCGGGATCTGGCGTGGAAAAAGGGTGGGACCTGCCGTCCTTGCCTATCTTTACAGCGGTCTTACTGCCTCGAGCATGGGTAAGCCTCCATTTGGTTGTGCACTTGTCTTGAATTGCTGGCTGGATTTGCATTTCAAATTCGACCACTGCGAGGGAATGCCAACTGCTTCGAAGCTCTTCCAACAAAGCCCGTTTCACCACATAGCCGACGTGTTAGGCTTCGGTGGTACTGTAGTGAACCGCGTTCCGTGGCTGAAGAAACGTGAAGACTGGCGGTCTCACTTCCGCACCGTGACACAAGGCTTCTTTACTTGCGCACCGGCATGTTTACTTTTGCTAGATCTCCTCATGAGGTCTTCTCCCGAAGTTGATCTTCAACTGATCGGCGCGACCGAGTTCGTCCTTTATGGTGCGCATCGGTGCTGCCTCCAGATTGGCATCCCACGCCATTCGTTCCCGCCACCGACTGGCATTGTTCCTTTGAAGAAAAGGGAGTTGGGCACTGAAGCGGACGCGAAGGAAGCGAAGGCCATTAAAGCTCCCTGGAAGACAAGTGTTGCGGGAAAGGCCTTAGCGCACGTGGTGGAGGAATGCGAGCCGTGGAGGGCTTATGTAACCGAACTGGGGAAGTTAAGGCCTAAGGTGCCTAAACCCCTGATGTAGTTCACTCTGCTTTTCTGATGGAATAAAATTTGGCATTTGGATGTTTTGGACCCCCGTCCCCTTAATTATTATCTTTTTTATGGTTTTTCTTTTTCTTTATGTTTTTTCTTTTGTTTGGATTATATACATATTCTTATCTTTTTTTACTTTTATTATATATAAATATTTTTTTGAAAATTTTTTATTATGGGGGCGTCCAGGGTCCTGGACGCCCCTAATTTTATTTTTATTATTTTATTATTTTTTGACAATTTATTTTTGGGGGCGTCCAGGGTCCTGGACGCCCCTATTTTGATTTTTTTATTTTTTTATTTATTTTATTTGTGGGGGCGTCCAGGCTCTTGGACGCCCCTATGTTTTTGAATTTTGAAAAAAAAATAAAAAGTGTGGGGGCGTCCAGGCGCCTGGACGCCCCAATAAAAGGTCAATCTATATATAGGGGGGGCTCCCCCCTACTCACTTATACTGTTCATTCTGACCGTTCAGCCACTCCAAACGACCCATTCTTAGTCCCAATGGAGCGAGGAGGATCGAGCCAGGGTCCAGAGAAGCGGAAACGACTGGCTCGTCGTGCGAGGAGGTTGAGGGATGATGCAGAGGAGGCTGCAGCAGAGGAGATTGCTGCGGAGGAGGGGATGGAGGTGCCTCTCCTGGCCGCGGAGGCCGCTGCGGATGCTGGTGACGCGGGAGAGGACGATCACGACCCGGTAAGTACTTCAGAATCCTCACTCTGTGGTTTAATAGGCTAAAACGGGCGTGCGAGAGGCTGTGAGAGAAGGCCGGGTAGTGAGAGAAGGAGGCGTCCAGCGGCCTGGACGCCTCCACTTTTTTTCTTTTTACTTTTGTTTATTTATTTATTTACGTAAATAATAAAATAAAATAAAAATAAGGAGGCGTCCTAGGCCCTGGACGCCTCCATAAAAATATATATATTATTAATAAATTTTGTTTTGGGTTTTTGGGTTTTTTCTAAAAAAGGAAAAATGGAAATTGGAAGGAGGCGTCCAGGGAGTTGGACGCCTCCACAAGAAAATATAAATATTTTTTAAAAAGTAAAAATAAAAAAAAAGAATAAGTAGTATATATACAGTGTTATTGTTTATTACTATTCATGATGCTGATGTATTTTTTTGTTGGTTTTTGTGGTGTGCAGGGCGTGATGAAGGGCCGGATCAACTGGTCCTTGGTGGTGGCAGCATACCGTGGGCTGCCGGATTTCCAGAGGGCGCGTGTGGACGCCATGGGCTTTGGAGCTTTCCTTAGGATCGAGCCCTTCCGGCTCGACCTTCCTCTTATCCAGGCATTGAGGGAGCGGTGGCACGCACCGAGCCGGGCGTTTCTGATGCCCTGGGGGCACATGGTGCCGACGCTGGAGGACGTGGCTCGGATCACCGGGCTACGAGTTGACGGAGAGGCAGTCAGCGGGGTCACCTACCCTGACTACCGAGAGAGTGCCCTGGACCTGCTGTGGTTAGAGACGAGCGTGACTGATAGAGACAGCAGGGTAGTCGGCCGGGTGGAGATCATGGAGGCGCTCGGATTTACCCGCGCCAGCGGGTTAGCGAGACTGGAGCGGAGTTCTTGGCTCGACTGGAGGGGGATGCTCGTGCAGCTTTCACCCAGGATCCGAGCGAGAGGGAGCTGGTGGATCTAGACCTTCGGAGGTTCCTTTTCTTCTTCCTGGGCCGCCTTCTGCTGGGGACGAAAGGGGATGGCATCCACTGCCGTTTCCTCGGGATCTTGGCAGATCTGGACAGAGTGGGACACTATGCGTAGGGAGCGGCTCTGCTTGCCCATTTGATTGCTGATCTCTCACAGGCTTCGGAGAAGGAGACGACAGTCAGTGGCTTCGCACCTTTCCTCCAGGTAAACATTTTATTTATGCATTCCCACAGTTAAATATGCAATTATTGTACTAATGATGTATGATGGATGCAGGTGTGGAGCTATTAATATTTCCCGATGGGGAGGGCTAGGCATGGGAACAGGAGGGCCGTGCCTCTGGCGCGGCAGTGGAGGCCGGTCGTGGTTGCAGCACCCCACGGCTACCAGCTGGCGTCACTTCGTCGGGAGCTGAGCGAGTATCCCGAGGCCATGGTATGATGCGTATGATTTTTTTGTGTTTATGCGTGTGACTGAATGGTAACTAACATGATGTATGTATGGTGATGCAGGTGGTGTGGAGACCCTACCTGGGCATGGGCGACGCTAGCCAGCCCTGGGTTGTAGCGGGTCTTCCTCGTTTCAGGCGGGACGTGTAGGTCCATTGCCTGAATGAGATTGAGCCGCTGCGGCTTAGACTGGTCATGAGGACGTTGGGGCTAGCCCAGGAGTGGGTTGACGTAGATGCGCCGGCCCGCATTGGGCGGAAGACCAAGGGGATGGCGAAGATCGTGGACTGGCGTACGCGCTTCCCAGTACAGTACCAGGACTGGCAGCAGGGCGGGGTCCCAGTGGTGTCCCACGTACAGGACAGCACAGACTACATGAGACGGTACCGAGCTACGTACGGGGACCGCCTCTCCTTGGGTGGTATGGCAGGGGTAAGTGAAATGAAACTGCTCCACCTTTCTATATGTATATGCATGGGATACTAACTTATGTGTAATGCAGGATGCTCGTGATACCATGATCGCCGACCTGCGGGCCCAGTTGGCGGACGCCAGGCGACAGTTGGTGGCCATCCGACAGGAGTTGGAGATCCTGGTGAGTCTATGCAATGCATTTTTTGTGACCTGGATTTTTGATGCTTAGCCTTTGACTGACGTTTGCCCCGTGTTTCATCGGGCCCACCAGACAGCGGCAGCCGGGATGGCTGGTGGAGCGGGTTCCAGTTCGCGGGGCCCTCCTCCGGAGGTTTCTGCCCTCCAGGAGCAGCTGGCGTATGCGGTGGCTCGGGCTGAGGAGGCCGAGCGTGACCGCGAGGCTCGAGTGAGTGTTTGCTTGGCCGCGACCCTTTTCTAGCTGCTTTCCTTCTATCACTGTTCTCTCATGGTGCATGCGTGCTTTGACAGGTGGCCGAGATTCGGGAGGCCCTGGCCCATGCTGTTCGTGCTGAGCAGGAGCGCGATGCCTGGGTGGCAGAGCGCGATGCCTGGGTGGCAGAGCGTGACGCCCGGATTGCGGAGCTGGAGGAGGAGCGTCGACGGGAGGCTGAGGAGCTCCCTCGTGACGTGCTGGATCTGCGGATCGCCCTCGAGCTGTCGAGGAGGGAGGCGGTGAGAGAGAGAGAGAGGAGATCGAGAGGGATAGGGAGACCATGGAGAAAGAAAGGGAGTACAGGATGGCAGAGCGATATCGAGATTGGGACGAGAGGAGAGCTCTGGTGGCCCAGGTGTCGGAGCTCCGGCTGAGTCTTGGCACGGCGGAGGGGAGACTCCGGGAGAGTGAGGAGCGGTATCGGAGGGCGAAGGAGCGCGGGGAGCGACTTCGTCAATCCGGTTCCTTTTCTGTGGGCAGCTTTCTAGTTTCTTCGGCCGAGCAGCGTCGCCGTACCTTGGAGGCTGGCATGGTGCCACCTGGAGAGGCGAGCACGGCTTCTCAGGGTTCACAGAGGTCGCGGAGGCCCCCTAGGGATCCCCGTCAGAGGAGGGAGGAAGGAGATGACCAGGAGGGTGACGGTGAGAGTTAGAGAGTTGCTTGTACGTCACCCTTCTCACTGTATGATGTACTTTCGGCTATTATATGAAATGGAAATGGCTTTTTTGTGTTGTGTGTACTTTTCTCTCTCCCACACTTTCTTCTTTGCACTGAGTTGTCCTTTGAGGCATGCTTCGCGAGACCTTGCCCTGAACAGCGGGGAACTATGCTTTGCACAGGGGGATTTTATTTCCTTTTCCCCCTTTTGGGCGCGTCCAGGCGCGAGGACGCGTCTTAATCCTTGATTTCAAATTTAAAGCGACGGGTGGTCCTTCTTCTCCCGTGCCTTACCCGCAAACGAGCCCGCCTTCTGCCGAAACTCGCTTGCCCCCCTTTCCGTCTTCCTCTTCTTTTGATCGATGGAGTTCGGTGGGCCCGACCATGGTGAAGGTGGAGAGGGACGAGGAACTCCTCACCCAAGGAGGGACGCGCCCGAGCACTGAACGGCGTCCATGGAGGAGGAAGGGCCGCTCCGGGCCCCCGAGGGACCTGAGGGGCCCGATGGCGTGGGAGGAGGTGAACACGGTCCGGTAGGTGCTTCGGTCTCTTCCTCTTTTAATTCATTTTGGGTTTTGAAGCGAGCCGCGCGAGGAGGAAAGGGTTCGGCGAGTGTTGTACTCAAATGATGGACGCGTCCTAGACAGGGGACGCGTTCCTTTTGACTGATGTGGGACCCCTTTCTTGGTGCAGGACATGACAAGGACCCTGGGCCTGGCCGATGAGTGGGCGAGTGCGGACGAGCCGAGCCGCGTCAGGAGGGAGAGTCGCGGCAAGGCGAGGCTCGAGGACTGGCCCGTACGTCTCCCTGGACAGCAAGGGGGTGTATTGGTGCAGGACAGTACCGACTTCCTGCGGCGGCAGAGAGAGAGTTACGCGGTGCTTCCCCAAGCTGGGGACACGCGTGGCATCGGCGGCTCGCGCGCCCAACTGTCAGAGACTAGGCGGCAGCTGGCCGTCGCTCAACATGAGTTGTCGCTCCTGGTAAGTTATGTGCCGCACTTTTAACTTCAGATTTTGGAGTTTCACTGACGGCCGTTGTTTATTTTGTTCCAGCGTGCCCAGCAGACAGCGACGGTGGGAGTGGCTGGCGGATCTTCCAGCTCCTCGGCCCCTTTTCTCGAGATTGCCTCCCTCCGGGAACAACTTGCCGGTGCGGTGGCCCGCGCGACCCGGGCGGAAGAGGAGCGTGACGCCTGGGTGGCGACTGTAGCGGAGCTGCGGCATCGTGGTGAGGAGAGACCTTCTCCAGACATCCTGGAGTTAAGGGTTCTTCTGCAGATGATGAGGAGAGAGGCAGAGAGAGAGAAAGTCGAGAGAAGGTCCGAGCGACAGCGGGATCTGACTGAGAGGAGGGCCTTGGAGGCCCAAGTGAGGGAGCTCCAGCTGGGCCTTCAGGCCGTCGTGCAGAGGCTAGGAGGGATGGAGACGCGCTACGAGAGAGCGCGAGAGTTCGGGGAGCGACTCCGCCAGTCCGGTCGCTTTGCCGCCAGTGGCTTCTTCGCCACGCCAGGGGAGGAGCAGCGAGTCACTGCTGCGGAGCAGGCGCCCAGAGGTGAGGCAGGTGCTACTGCACGGGGATCCCGGAGGCTTCTGAGGGACCCTCACCTCGGGGGAGAGGAGGAGAGTGCCCGGAGAGATGAGTGATGGTGAGGATTGGCGGGCTAGTGGACCCGCCACCTCTCTATGATTGTAGTGCTTATGACAGCTTATGTAGAATTATGAATGGAGTGATTTGATTTTCTGCTGTTTATTTGTTCTTTTGTGCGTTCCTTCTTCCCTACACTTCTTCTCCTTTGCACTGTTCCCATGTGATGGGTCTGCCGAGACTCCGCTCCAAGCGGAGAATCGCGTCTTGTTGTGACCATTTTTCACGGGAATCTGCCGTCGAAGTCAATAATGGCGGCCCTAGTTCCTTTTCCCGAATGCTGTGTCAAATTTTGCGGACATCCTCCAAATCATGATAGGGTATCCCTAGACAACATAGGGGCTATTCGTCCTATTCTTCGTCTAGTCAATCACCCTGTGCGAGCGGTGAAGCGACACATGGGGCTGCTTGGCCGGTGTCTCATTGCGAGGGCTATCATCGACAGGTGATGGAGGCAATCTTGGCCCGCACTCCTTCCATTTCTATAAATTCTTGTCCCTTTTATCTTCCCAGGTATATCGAGGACTAACTCGAGGAGCACAAGTTCTCACGGGAGGGGAGGAGTTCAAAATTCTGAGGGCGAATCTTCCCATTCCTCGAAGAGAAGCAGGTCCAGTGGTAGTAGTTCCAGGAGGCTTTTAGACCTTGAAGGGCACTTCAGCGAAAGAGCCCAATCACAACTTGTAAGCCAAGTTTTCTTGCGCTTTTCTCATTTTTTCTTCCTTTCTTCTGACCAAACCTCACCCCCATTCCTTGTATGTGTAGGTTGTGATGAAATCACAAATCTCATGGGAGTTGGTAATAGCAGCGTACAGGGGCCTCCCAGATTTTCAGAAGGCGAGGCTAGACGTGATGGGATTTGGTACCTTCCTTCGGATCGAGCCGATCCAGCTTGACCTAGTCCTGATCCAAGCCTTGTGTGAGAGATGGGACCCAGTGAGCCGGGCATTCCTGATCCCCTGGGGGCACATGGTACCCAGCTTGGAAGATGTGGTCTGAATTACGAGTCTCAAGGTGGATGGCGAGGCAGTGACCGGAGTCACTTACGCGGACTACCGAGAAGGTGCCCAGAAGTTACTGGGTTTGGACCTAGATGGTCGGAAAAACAGGTCGGTAGCTAGGGCGTCCCTCATGGATGCATTAGGGCTCACCGACACTCGTCGGCGGGATGACGAATCCTCAGAAGAGTTCATGGAAAGGATAGAAACAGGATGCCGTGCCGTGTACTGCACAGATTTCGGCGACTGGGAAAGATGCAACATAGATTTGAGGAGATTTCTCCTCTTCCTTTTGGGGAGATTGGTACTGAGCTCGAAAGGGGACGGTATCCAATGTTGCTTCCTGGAGCTGCTGTCAGACCTTGAAAGAGTAGGGTACTATGCCTGGGGAGCTGCCATGCTGGCACACTTGTTTGCAGGCCTATTCCAAGAAACGGATCGTGAGATGACTGTGAGTGGTTTCACACCATTCATCCAGGTATTTTTTTGGTTTTGCTTGTTTTGTATTTTTTTTGTTGTTTTCGCAAGGTGCTGATGACCTGCGCCGAGCAGCTATGGAGCTATTATTACCTCCCCATGGGGAGAGCTCGACATTGGCGACCCGTGATGGTGCCGCTAGCCAGGCGGTGGGAACCCATCATGAGTGCGGCACCCCTAACCTACCAACTGATGGTGTTAAGGCGGGAGCTACAGGAGTTCCCTGCAGCGATGGTAAACTGGAGACCCTACTCAGACATGGTCGATGCCAACCAGCCGTGGGTTCTAGCAAGTCGTGCCCGGTTCGGACGGGAACTATGGATGCACTGCCTGAATGAAATCAAGCCGCTTCGGCTACGATTAGTTATGAGGACTTTAGGACTGGCTCAAGAATGGGTGGATTCAGCTGCGCCACCTCGTGTCGGGAGAAAGACGCGAGGACCGGCGACCTGCATTGACTGGCGCGTGCGGTTCTCTGAACAGTACGAAGACTGGCAACGGGGTGGCACGATTGTAGAATCGCAGGCGCGGGACAGCGAGGACTACTTGCGTCTATATAGGACAAAGTACGCAGAACGGTTCCAACTCCGGGGACTTGTGGAGGTAGGTTTCCCCTTTTTCTCTTCTCTTCTTTCTCCTTCTCTTGGTTTTTCTGGTGAAAATACTGACTTGTAAGGCTGCAGGATGTCCGGGATGCCATGATAGCGAATTTACGAACTCGCTTGGCAGAGATGGAACAACAGTTGGGCGATGCCCGCGGAGCTACGAGCGCTCTGGTAGGTGTACAGTACGTTCCTAATTAAAATCCCAGATTCCAGATGTTGGCTGCTAATTCACATGGTCGTAGCATGCCCAGATTGGTGCGGCCTCCCCGGCGATGGGAGTAGGTGGTGCCTCTTCCAGCTTGTGGATTCCCACCTCAGAACTTGACTCGCTTCATGAGCAACTTGCTCACGCCACGCAGCGTGCTGCGGAGGCAGAAGGGATGCTCCGTATACAGGTAAAAGTTTCAGCGTTGAGTTCTCTTTGTTTACGCCTTATCGCGTATCTGAGATGGTACACTCGGCAGGAAAAGGAGACGGAAGAAGCGCTTGCCCAAGCTGCGCAGAAGGAGGCTAGGATAGCAGAACTGGAGAGGGAACTGTGGCGTCATCCTGATGACGACTCATCCAGGGATGCTATGGAACTGAGGATCACTCTCCAGTTGGAGAGGGAAGACCGTGAGAGAGAACGGGCAGAGAGAGAAAGAGACGCAGAGAGAGAAAGAGCCAACAGTTTGGCTGAAAGGGAGGAGCGAAGGGCCATGGAGGCCCAACTATTCGAACTCTGAATCGGCCTTGGTCTTGCTGAACAGTGGCTGAGAGATGGTGAGGAGCGCTACCGAAAAGCACGAGAGCGTGACTTTCGTGTTGGTAGCTTCTCTGCTGCTTCCGTGGATCAACGTCGGGATGTGGGAATAGGAAGAGGAGTACAGAGCGGCAGGAGTACCGCTTTTCGTAGTTGGGTAGCACCTTTGAGAGTATTTTGTCCGGAGAGTAGTGGGACGAGTAATGCAGAGAGAGAGGGCGGAACTTGATGTAAATTTTTTGGTTTTTGGAATAAAACACAAGGTTTGGTTTGTTTGTTTTTCACCCTTGCTTCAGTTACCTGAATCCCTGCACACATCACTGAAACAAATAAATCAGAATTTCTGTTCTGACTTGGCCCCTTGCTCAATAAGCAAATGGTCACTGTGACTGTCCTTGATAACTGGTCAAGGGGCCAAGCCTTTATTTAACGAAGGCAAGGGAAAGATGCGGTGATGATAAATGCGACAGGCAAGCACACGAATGCAAGCGATATTAAAAATGAGATGATGCACGTAAATGCAATCATGCAAAATTGATTTGTTTTCTTTTTTATATTTGATATTTTTTTGTTTTATCATAAAAAGATTTTTTTTTGTTTGTAAATATGTACATTTCTCTTTTCCATTTTTTTATTTTTGCTTTTATCATTTCGATTGTTTTTTTGTTGCTAACGCCCGGCAAGCACCCAAATGGCACCTAACCTACGTGAGACAGGGATTTCTTACTAACCTCCCAGGTATCCTAAGTGCACATCTAGGTTGATTTGGGCCTCTAGACCCCTCGAATGACGATCCCGCCGGCTAAGACTTACCCTGATGACAATACCGTCATGCCATGCTTAGGCTCCCAGTTGCTTCCGACCACAGGGATTCACCCAAAAGGTGTTTGAGGTAGATGATTTGCCCGACCCGGGTCTGTTTCCTCACAACTCTAGATGGTATAAGATGGAACACCCTGGAACCCTAACT